>JAGKTI010010510.1:0-28324 GCA_018397915.1 Birgus latro
GTGTGTGTGTGTGTGAATTTAATAAAGGTGTTTCATATCAGAAATGTAAATTCATCAAGTTGTCACTTAGTAGAATGTTAAATGGAAGTGAGAAGATGCAGTAACTGTATATCTGACTGATACCCAGATACAGTACATCATTAAAACTTTATCATCTGGGGAAGCAGAAGAGTTGATGAATGAAGAACTGGATAAATGAAGTTATATGACAAGGACAGCATCTCTAGTGCAACAGGATAATTACCAGGATCTGTCTTGCTGTTGTAGGCAAAGAAGTTGTGGACAGTACTTTTTAGTATGGTGGTTGGAACAAAGAATTTTGTATGCCTGAATGATGAATGAATGGGTATACAGTATGTCCCATTTCCGAAGGGACTTGGTTGATTAGCTGTTGTAGTTTTCTTTTCTTATGTCTGGAATCACTCTGACATTCAGGTGTCATGAAAGTTTCAACAGTGATGCTGTATACAAAAGGTGTAGTCTTTGGGATGGATCCAAGAAGCTTGATGATGATGATGCCAATAAATTCTACATGCTTCCTGCCCTGGAATATTGGGAGATGATAATGTTGATGAGGATTATTTTTAACCCTTTCAGCTGGAAGGACATCATTTTTATTTTACTCTTGCAATCTCCAGATAATTTAGTTAAGTGTAGGATTGACTTGAGAGGAGGGGCTAGATTAAGCTGTCATTAACTCATACTATGCTGGAGCTTCCAGGTTCAGTAGAATATTCTGATGTTAGGTAGACAAAATTAAAAAGTTGTCTTTGAGCCAAAGGAGTAAATGAAACCTTAGTAAGAAAAGCATGGCAGGAATGAATTGATGAATGGAAAAAGCATTTATTGGCAGCTGTCGTACTGTACTTTATAATCATTTATACTCATGGTATGTCCATCTACTGGCACCACCAAACATTTCATTCAGCAATAGGATCTTATGATGTCATGCCTTAAATATCTAATACTGGTCCATCCATCCATCATCCAATCCTACGTTGCCCCATGAGGAGCGTAGGAGTCTGGGGCTAGGCAAGTACTAAAACCATTTGTCATGTAAATAAAATTCTCATATCTGTTGGACCCTAGAATAAATCTGCAAAAACAGTTAACTGACCATTAGATACTAGCAGATCTCTTCCATACAGTACTATAAAACCACTTGAGCCACATAATGCATTTAGTGTTTTAGTTACCTCTCCCTGGAAATGGATTGTTTGTAAAACTTTGAAAAAGTATAACTGCATGATTTTGTAATACATTGCACATGGTAGCAGGTTTATATGAAAAGACTAGCAGTTACCTCATAATATCCTGGTACCCTATCTTGTAGTATAGTACAGTAAAATACAGATAGTCCTCATTATGTCAGGGTTGTGTTTCAAAATATAACATTTGTCTTACAGTTAGTACTGTAAATTGGGGGAGACTGGCACATTAGTTTTGTAGGTAGCAATGCAATTGTATAGCCAAATTTTCTGTAATTCTTTGTGAATTTACTATCAGCATATAAGGAGGACTGACTGTGTAAATAATTTGTGTTGACATGTGTGCCATGTGCCTGTTGTCTCACTGCCTCCCTCTGCCTCCACCTGCATAGATACACCGGGCTGCCTCGCCCCTCCCTCCGCTTCGATTCCCTCCACTGAGCCTCCCAAACTTCACCCCTCCCTCCTCTCCATTTCTCTTCTTATCCTCCACCTTCACTCCTCCCTAATTCTCTCCTTTTCTTCCCCCCTCCACTCTAACTCCCACCCTAGCTTTCTCCTCCTTTCTACCCTTCTTTTTTCCTGATGTAGTTATTCCCAACCTTTATTTTTTTTAGAGGCTTCCTCAATCTTTAACTCATCTCTGCCCTTATTACCTCACCCAGACTTTTTGGTTACCCTTCATTTCTGTTCCATTGTGTCTTTGATCTCTCCTTTATTCCTCTGACCCCTTTTTAAATAATGATTCATCCATAATAGTATTCCTGTAATCATTCTTTACTTATGTATAGTTCCAACTTTAGAATACTGTAATCCTTCCTGTGTTTCTGTGAGCTCTGTCTTACTTCTCTTATCTCCTTTTATCCTTTTGATCTCTTCTTTATTGGTATGATCCCTGCCATTAATTCTTTGATATCTTTAGTCTAGCGACATATGTTGACTTATTTGCATCCATCCACACAGTATAGCTGTCTTTCTGTATATTATTTCTTGCAAACAACTTTGGCTTATGGAAAAGTCATTGGAATTTTTTCATCACTTCCTTAGCTGTTTGCAGTAAAAGTCCTTTAATCCAAACTGCAGGGGACTGAGGGTCTTTTGGACTATTGTTTTTTTGGGGACTATTGGGGGAGCCCTTTGAAAACATTAGAAATACTGTATGTACATGATCATTAAATAAACACTTAAAATGATACTGGTTACTGTTTAACTCACTGGAAATGCATAGAAGTGTAGATGAATAGTTGCAGACAGGTACATCCAAGTCCAAGGGCAAGTCCAAACCAGATAAATCCTTAGATAAAGCCCAGAATATTTTTAAAAAAGACCAGAAATATTTGAAAACTTTTGCCTTGACAGATTCAGAGTATTGGGATTTTCGGATTATTGGTGGCCGGATTGGTGGACTTTCACTGCACATCTCTTTTATGGGACTGGCTGGTGCCGTTACCATTTTTTTTTTCTTTTATGGCAGCATACTCTTGGTTTATTATTTATAGAGAAAGTATTGAAAGGATATAGCTTTACTGATTTAAAATGTTAATCAGAAAAATTTTATTGATCATTCAGTTTTATAAGAACTAAATAACCAGTGAACTTCTCATTGATGTGATGACATTTGGTGCAAACTCAGGATTCGTGATATAGATCATAAACATTGTAAGCTGTTAAATGGTTTTATATACATTTAATTGTTCTGAAAAGTTAGCAAAGTTGCATACTGCATATTCTTAAATGCATCTCTTTGTAATGGCATAAGAATGTGGCATCTGTACTGTGTGGCACTGTGTTGCAAACACAGTAAAGAGGGGGCGACTCTTGGGCTTCACATTCTCTGATTTATGTCCTCAGAGAGGATTACATTGTATCCTCAAGGAAGAGCTGTTAATAGACATTTACCTCCCTTGTAGTGTTCCAGTGACTTTCAAGAAATCTTAAGCATTTCACAAGAATACTGCTTCATCTGAAACCCCCTATATCAAACCTATACTTACTCTCTCTTCACACTTACCATCAGCCATGTATACTCCCCCATGTCCAACTCACCTCCATCATCCCACACCTACATCCCTTGTCCTGCCATCATCACCCATTCCCAAGTATTTCCTTCCGTGTCTCAAACCCCTCTTTCCTTACTCCACCTGTCCTATCGAAGATCCCATATTCACTCTCTTAATCCGATGAAATGCTTACAGTTTTTTTTAGGTCTCTCTTTTAATCGCATTTTTGCTGTAACACATTGAATCTTCCATCTCTTTCAGAACTAACCCTTATCATTCCATCTAATTTTTATCCAGTGTTTATCTTCCTGTGATCTTTATGTCTTTACTTCAGTCAGCAGTTCTTTTTGTCTTTTGTCTCATTTATTCCATCCTGTAACCTTAGTCTCTTCCTTTCTTCCATTTCTGCATTCGTAACTTGCTTTCTTATTCTCCTAAGCCTTTTACCACCCTATCCATGGCCTTCCTCCTTCCATTTCGTCCTTCCCAGAGACCCTTCTCCCACCTTCTCTTCTTTCCCCTCCTTCCTTAAACCAGTACCACCACCACCATAAGTGAGGAGGAGGGTGAGAGCGAGGTTGACAGAGGGAGGGAGGAGACAAGACAGCCATACAGACAGACCCCAAGCATGAGTGAGTGTATCAGATGCTGCTTGTCTATGCGTTACGTGGAGAGGACAGACATCATCACTGCACGCAACATATTGGAAGCCACTTAATTTACCTACAGTAACATAAGTCATTGTTAAGGCTGCTGTTGCACTTTAGAGATGTCATTTTTCAGCTGATATTGCCACACAAATGTCATTTTGGTGTTTGCTTCAGCAGTACATAGATGTCATTTTGATACATTACAGATGTTGAAGTTTAGAGATACCTGCTTCAGGACATACTAGTTTATGGTACTCTTTTGTAAGTCACAGATATTATCATTTACAGTTTGCCATGAACTTCATGAACTGTGGTACAGTAAGATTATAATTACACTAGATATATGCCATGATACGTAGGTTCTCATAGTAAATCAGTACTGTATACATAATATGATGTACAGTATTATTATTTTTTTAAAAATCATACATTCATGCATAGGTACCATAGTAGGTTATAGTATTGAACCCAGCAGCTTTGTCACACTGTGCTGGTACTGTAATATTATATTCCAGTTGAAGTGTTTAAATGTGCTCCAAAATTAATTTTTCTCATCATAGACACTGAATCTACTCTTAGGATGGCAATTCCATTGACCCCTTGTATATGACAGTATTTATATTTAATCACATAATTACTTTTATTTATTTGTTCATAGATAATAATGATTTTCCACGAGTATTTAACCCCTACAGTACAGTGACATCTTTTAAAATTTCATTCTTGCAGTCCCCTGAGAATTCTGTTAAACCTTAGGAAAACCTCTTGCAATGAAAAGCTTAGAAAGTCTCTAATGGAGACTCCTTCTAATTCCTCCATATTAATGGTGTCCCCAAAGCTTATTAAAAGTGTCTGGAAAAAGCAGGATTAGAGATAATAAAAGTTGTCATCAGCGTGAGAGGGTTATGGTCAGTGTCTTGCATCCAAACATCAAGTAATTATAAAAGTCATATGCTTCTTGTTTCCATCTTTGCATATTGTACCAGCTTGTCCCATACAGGTATTGTGAATAAAACCCTCAACTTGTAAGCACAACTTGTTTAAGTTATCCAAAGCCAAAGCATGTTAAAATGATCACATCAGTACTTTTTTCACTTTAACTTGGCCAGTAATTGCCATTTCTACATCTGAGTGCTTCACTAACAAAAAAATGAACATTAAGTATGGTATTAATCACTCAGAAGTGCAATTGAAAAGTTATAGAACCATAAAATAGTACTGTACTGTCTTTTTCTGCCAGTGAACTATGTGAAGTAAGCTGCAAAAGCACACAAATCTGGGCCAAGCCAAAGTGAGCAAACTGTAGTTCCTAAGGCTTCTGCATGAATTTGTTGTCACCCTCTGCTTGCTTTCTGGCTCAGCACAAGCTTACCAGTGGAGAGATTCTCTACACAGGATTCACCACTTAATTATAAATATATATATTTTTTCCAAATAATGTATGGAGGTAACTGTTAATTGGAAATGGCCGCACTAACAGTTATCCATATAAAACTTTGGGTATTTTTAAGTGTTTTAGAATTTGGATAATCAAACAGTTCCCCCTTTTTTTTCCAGGTTTCTTTGTGTATTTTATCTCTTATCTGGTACTGCTGTTTACTTGTTAATTGAAACTAAGTTTGAATGGAAAAAGAAAAGAATGGGGGATATAAAATCAGATTTAAAAATTAGCCATTTTGAAAGCAGTGTGAACAGCATTTTAATAATATGATCATAAATATTGGTACAAGTATGCAGTACTGGCTAGTACTGATTGCAGAAAGTATATTAGTCCAGCTCTTTATTGCTCTATCAAGGATAAAGTGGTCTAGGGCTTAACTACTTAGACCAGAGATTTAAGACAGTAGAGAACAGTTATTTATAGTGGAGTTTTTGTAAAGAAAGCAGTAAACCCCAACTACCTCTCAATTGTTATCCCTTGTGAGCTGCATCAGTTTGGACAGTCTTACTTCATTGGACTACGAGCTCCTTTTGGTAATATGTTATTACCCAATACAGTAAATGTTTTTTTAGCTACATGGAACCATTTAGTTTGTCATTCAGTGTAGAGTCACCTGAAATAGCAATGAATTAAATGAGTGGAAGGTGGGCACCTCTTCCTACAACAGATAACAGTTACCATTAACTTCCTACATTTTAAGCCCAGACTGTACTGTAGGTAAGAAATAAGATTATGGATAAATGAGACTTGGCATATTATCAAGGGATGAGGGGGTCATTACTCAGAATTGTACAGAGATGATCTTGTAAGGCCAGCATCTGAAAGCTATTACTAATACCCGGAAGATCATTGTAAATTAGCAAAATGCTGACCACAAATACCAAGTAAAGGTTGACCCTATTTAGCTTTTTATTTTACTTGCACATGTGAACTTCATTTTATATTCAGATGTCTGCTTTATATACTGTATACCAGTAATCAGTACCAGACCTGCACAGCCACTGAAGATAGATCTTATAGAGTGAGGCTGTGTGAGGCACTGCTTTAAAGGTTATTCACATGCATGACACCCAGAATGAACTACAGTATAATGTCACAAGATAGGAGAAAAAAAAAAAAAGAGAAAGAAACTGTGAGTACTGTACATACATTGTTAGATGCAGAGATCATTGGATTACCAAAGACATGGAATTGTTATTCCCATACCTTGAGAGAGAGAAAGAGAGTGTGTGTGTGTGTGTGTGTGTGTGTGTGTGTGTTTAATAATGAATTTAGAACCTCCTTCAAATGAACACCCAGTAGAATGGTTTAAAAATCCATCCATTCATATATTCATCATCCAGTCATTTATTGCCCCATGTGGAGCATAGGGGCATGGAACTTGGCTATTCACTCCAGATAATTAAGGCGAGAGTGACCAGACACCAACCCCTGAGACATTACGTGAGTAATAAATCTTGATAATCACTCAGACTTAAACCTTAACAACCATATCTTGTTACATAAAATGTTTCTAAAAGCACTGAGGTTAGGTGCACTGGAAGAAGCATTAGTTTGTCACCACTGTGGTGTGCATGGTTACCCTTTGATATATTTTAGTTTTTGAATTTTATTGCATAGTACTGTATGTATAACAGCACTGGCATTGGGATTTTATTATTAAAATTTCATTTCAGCATTGATCTCATGCTACCCCATAGTTCCAGTAGTAGCCATATTGCACCAAAGCCATAATTCACTTGGTAATTCCACCCTTCCACTCTGACTCCCCTTTCTTCCATAGTATCCCACCTTACCTTCCCCATTACTTTCCTTCATTAACCAAACTGCTGCCAAAATCACCTAAAATGCAAATCTACTTAAGCTAGGAGACATCTGAAGTTAAGCATAATGCAACCATGCCGACACCACCACTCACATTTTCACCTTGTCATACCACAACAAAGCTTAATGCAGCCATGCCGACACCACCACTCACATTTTCACCCTCTCATACCACAACAGAGTACTGTATTGTGTACAGCATACTGTCCTAATCCTCACCTTCACTAGATGAACAGGAATATCAGAATGACGTGCCTATCTTGTAAAGCCCTGTTAACTTCAAGCTCTAATTCTTATCATCATGATTCCAAACTGGCTTTCACTCTCTTGTTAAAGTCCTAGTAGTTTTTAGTTTAATTAAATGTCTGTCAGTAAAAAGTATTTAGTAGTGAAATATTCTTTTTAGAAATGAAAAAATTGTATAAGTAGCTCATTGATTATGATTTTTAGATAACTTCATATAGTGCTTGAGGCAGAGGAAGAAATGTATGCTCAGATATTCTATGTTATTCTAGAATACTTCTTTTGGTGTTATCTTAAGGATGTTCGTGTTGCCTAATATTTGCTTCTTCTAAATGATCATTTACCTAAGTTACACCTTCGAGCCTGTGGTAAGCTATTCACCCACTTTCCTGGGACATGAGGCCACTGCACCATCTAGGTTGCCATAGTCACCTCCTCAAAGCATTTCCCAAGATACTGATTTTACATACTAACCCACATAATGTGGGTGGACACATGTATTAGATGGCTCAGTTGCCTGCACTGGGATTCAAAATGATGGCCCATCACCTTCATAGCTAGAAATGCTCATCACTCAGTCACCACAAGAGTGGATGGTAAGCGCATGGTACTCTATGGAAAAGTTACCTGTACAAGCTTCAGCATACATCAGTACAAGTTAAAATATTTGTTCCGATAACTCATATAGTTCTGTACTGCTGTGCTGCAGTGTGTAAGTTAAATGTATATGAAAGGTTTAGTTTAAGATGTTTATGACTATCATTCATTATGATATTTGTCAAGATGTATATGCAATGCATATACAGCACTTGATTGCTAATTAATTTTTAGATGCCTGTTGAGCTTGTAGTCTATGGCACTAGATGGACTAAAGGTCAGGTACCTTGCTCATTGGTTCACAACCTTGATATGTTGGAGCAAGGATTTCAGTCAGGTAACACTACAAGGAGTACAGATCAGTTGCCAACTCCCCTTCACTGCAGGGACACACAGTAATTTTTATTTTGCTATTGTTTTCACAGAGTTATATGTAGCTTTTGAGAGACTTACAGTATTTCATCAAGAAGGTTAAATATAACCTGATAAACTCTTCAATGTGATCAAGATCTCTTGAGGTGAATAAAATAATCTGACTTCAGTTCAAACAAAATTAAAATGTGCCATCTTGCTGAAAGGATTAAATACTGTAGACTAAAAAGCCTAGCCATGGGCTTTACTCTTCAGATGAAGTAATGTGGAACTGTTACTTACATTATTTTTCTGGTATATTTTGTATTAGATAGATTTATATAGTTTTTTGTATTAAAGTGTGTGATTATCTGACCCTCACAGGGATCATTCGAGCTTCAGGAATACAAGGGCAGATGGCTTCAACAATCGAGCTGAAGGCTTCCTCAGATAAAAACAAGGGGAAAGACAAGGATGGGAGGGAGAGGAGGGAGGAGAAGAGAGGGGAAAATGAGGACAGAAAGTACATGAAAAGACAAGGAGAAAGGAAAATGAGGAAAGGGAAGATGTTGAAGGTAGAGGAGGGGAAGGAAGATAAGAGAAGGGTAAATAAATAAAAGACAGATGTGAAGGAATAGGGGGGGAAAGAGAATGAATATAAGAGAAATGAGAGGAGGAAAGAGAAGAAAAAGTCAGAGTTGAAAGGAGAAAGGAAAATGAGGAGAGGAAAGATGAGAAGGGGAGAGAGAAGAGAAGAAAAGGAAAATTGAGGAAAGGAAGAGGAGAAAGACAGTTTTGAGGTATGTTGTAGAGATGTTTGGATGGAAGGAATTTTAACCACTTCAGTTCAGTTATATATTTATTTTCCTGCTCTCTTCATACAGTTTTATTCAGCCAAAGAGTGTTTTTTCAGACTGAATGAGTTATACATTGCCTTCATTAACCCCTTCAGTTTACAAAGTCTCTCCTAAGGTAATCAAGTCATTGAACTGTATTGACTGAGATGACAAGGCTGAAGATAGAAAGGAGGGTACCTTACTGAATGAGTTAAAAAGAGCGAAGACAGAAAAGAGGGTGAACGGGAATGGTAGAAACACATGAGAGAGAGAAGAAATAAGAAGAAAATAAATAGTTTAATGAGAGAGATCAATAGAAAGTGAGGGAGAAAAAGCAAAAGAAAATGAAAGAAACAGTGAACGATGGGAAGGAAAAAGAAGAATGTGAGAGGGATGGAAAGTATGGCTTGAAAGGGACAAGAAATTTTAGAATGGGATGGAGTAGGAAGGGAAGAGAGAAAAAAGTAGCCTCGTAAAAGAAAGCGAAAATTTAGAGAAAAAGAAAGTTGCTCGTGTCACTTTTCAAAGTATAGTGTATCTGTTAACCACCTCTGACTGCACTTATTAATCACTTCAGCCCAAGGATCTCTTTTCATTTTGGTCTTGCTCCCCACAGACCATTTTATTAAGCCTAGGGAAGACCTTTTGTTGTGAAGTCTTGAATAAGCTGGAAAAGAAAATGGCAACAGCATGAATTAAAATAACAAAGATGTACTTGAACTGAAAGACTGAAGACAGTAAATGAAAACTGATGCAATATAGATTAGGAGAATTCATCTGAAAGGACACAGTGTACTGCTACATATAAAGATACAACATATATGATACAGTAAGTCATTGTTACTACTGTAATTAGATATTTTGAGGTTCATTTTGGCTATTAAATCAATAGTAAATAGCAAAAGCATTGCTCACTAAGTTATACTGTTGACTACACAGTTTTCACCCATTTTACAGTACTGTACCAGTTTAATGGTGGGGGAGGGAGAAATTGTGATTTTTTGAACACGTTATTGGCTTATGATGAGGCCTAATACATACATTGTTCTTATTAAAGAGACTTACACCCATGCTGTTTATGGAGGGATGGATGGTTAGCTGGTACTGTAAAGTTAATGGGTGAGGGAATATTCTTGAAACAGCAAAACAAATGAGTGAAAGACAAAGATTAAGTTGATGAGTGATAGAAGGGAGAGAGAAACAAGACAAAATGCTTAGGTGATGAATGGTAAGTGGGAGAGACAGAAAATGAATGAAAGGCAAAGTGCCCAGGTTGTTAACAAAGGATGAAAGAGAGAGAGAGAGAGAGGATGGCAGGAAGTAGAAGTTAGAACCAAGATCAAACAAAAAGACAAGTGACAGAGTACGAGTATATATGGTGTAGATTATTAATGCATTTAAAGTTGTGAGATATTTATCAAATTTATATATTTAGTCAACAAAGGTATATGTATTAGAGGAGGCTATATAGAATACAAAAATTATGTAAATTTCTTGATCATATTTAATAATATATTAGTGAAGATTAATTGATTATAGATTATTATTGGCATTTGGGAATCTTAGAGCAACAAAAACTGTTTATAGGTTATTTTGGTGGTGAGGGGTGCCTTCACATAGTGACACTGATATGACTGGGCATTGGAGCTGCCTGGTTATACAAATGTCATTTAGTTCCCTCACTATCCTCCAAAAGGAGGATTGTAGGATGCAGAAGAAGAGCAGTTTCAGTCTACAGTCCACTGGGTTCACATCCAGATAAGCCTGGGGTTGCAACTAATACTGCAATAGTTACTGTATATTGTAACTGTTATTGTGTAACAGAGCCATTAGAAGTATATCAGTTTATTTTTTAGCTCTCTGTATTGGAATTATAGGTTTCCAATTCATTTTGATATTGAGATTTAGGTAAAAGTAATGTGCAGTTAGTTCTAAATCATATTTGTTTAAAGTTTTTGAAAATCATTAATGTTTAACTCCCTTAGTCCATTGATATTGATGTCACTTTTTTTATATCTGCTACCACCTGGCAATTTTGTTTAGCTCTGGGTAGTTCTTCCGTAGTGGAGAAGTTTGATGGACATTACTTCTGGCTCCATCATAGCAGCAGGTACCCCAAAGCTTAATACAGAGTCTAGAGGTAACAAGAATAAAGTACAAAATACACCATGGCGGTGAAAGGGTAATTGCGGTATACATACAGTAGCTATATCTATTGTTGGGAGAGATCCATGTACAGTACTGTATTTATCATGCCAGAAAATTAACCCCTTTTATCCAGTAACATCACTTCTACTTTTTCCCAACACCATTACACTAAACTCAATTATCAGTTGTAATTCAGCCAAGCCCTACGCTGAATAAAGTGAAATGCCAGATATTGCATAGTACCCCCCCTTCGGCTCAGCATTTGGTGCTATCTCTCGACCCTCTATCGTAAAAACTTTCCTGTGAGTTAAAGATAAAAACTAAGCAAAAAATACTGAACAATAAAATAATGATACAGTACAGTAATATAGCACCGGTTGGCTACCGATTACGAGCCAGTTGATACGCGTCAACGCTGGATATTGCACAGAACCGTTGGTTATGTTCTGTTTCAGCGCCGGCCGGATGTTGGATAATTTCACCAGATATTGCTTTAATAGAGCGAAGCCAGCAGTGTTGGCTGTCGCATTGGGCTGGATATTGCGATGACAGATAACTGAGAGTTTACTTATGCTATGTGTGTATATACAGTGTATATATATATATATATATATATATATATATATAACCTCCTTGGGGCCAAGATACGAATAAATGTGTGTGTGGATGAGAAAATTGGGAGTGTGTCGTCCCGTTTTGGCTACCTCCCTTTCTTTGGGGAAGCAGCCTAGGTATATATATATATACTGTATATATAATATGGCTACTTAGGGTCATTATGGCCATGTATTTGGGTGCTCACACCCAGGTAAGGGTGAATGGAGATTTGAGTGATGAGTTTTCTGTGAATGTTGGTATGCATCAGGCAGTCTTGAGCCCCTTGTTTATCATGGTACTTGAAGCCCTCTCTCATGACTTCAGGAATGGACTCTCGTGGGAGATGCTGTATGCTGATAATTTGGTGTTGGTTGCCTGGAATGAAAGGGAGGCAGAGGAAAGATTTAGGAAGTGGGGAGATGTTATGGGGCACAAGGGCTTAAGAGTAAATGCAGATAAAATGAATGTGATGGTATCTGGGGCTGGTGGTGATACTGTCAATGAAGCGGGAGAGCGGCCATGTGCGATTTGTCACAAGGGCGTGGGAAGTAATTTCATCTTGTGCAGTGTTTGTGATAAGTGAGTGCATAAGAGATGTATTGGTATTAGAGATAGACTGCGGGATAATGTTGATTTCTTGTGTATTGTGAATCGGGGAAAGCATGTGGATATTGCCAGGTGTGAAAAGATTGAACTTGCCGGTGAGTCTCCCGAGTGTGTGGAAGAGTTTTCTTATTTGGGAGACATGTTATGTGCTGGAAGTGGGGCAGGAGCTAGCTCAGTGGCTAGAGTGAGGAGTGGTTGGAAGAAGTTCAGGGAGCTGTTGCCTCTCCTGACATTGAAAAACCTCTCCCTCTGTGCTAAGGGATCACTGTATGTGGCATGTGATGGAGTGTAATGCTATATGGTAGTGAGACCTGGGCAGTAAAGGAAGAGGATATTCACTGGCTCAAACATACAGAAATGGCAGGGATTAGGTGGGTGTGCAGTGAGTCCTTGAGTGCAAGGCCTGGGGGGACTAGGTTTGTGATGGAGGAGTTGAGAAGTAGGATGGGACTGGGGTGTATTGGTGTTGTGATGGGGTGTATTGGTGTTGTGATGAGGAGAGGTAGATTGAGATGGTTTGGGCATGTGGAGAAGATAAGGGATGATAATTGGGTGCAGAAAGTGGGTAGTGTTAATGTTGGGGGTAGGGTAGTGAGAGGTAGACCGAAAAATACCTGGGATGAGGTCACTGAGTGTGACCTCCAGGTTAAGGGACTCAATTGGGAAGCTGCCAGAGACAGAGCAGCATGAGAGCTGCCATTAGGCGACCAAGGCTGACACATGCAAGCATGTTGGATCCTTCAAAAATGAAAATGAAATGATATATACAATATAGAGAGAGAGAAAGAGAGAGAGAGATAAGATAGATATAGATACATACATACATGGATAGACAGATTTCTACACTGTACTGTATGCTGATATCCACAAGGAAAAGGAAACACGAGATATCCCGAGCGTGAATACACAAAAGCGCTCGGGATATCTCGTGTTTCCTTTTCCTTGTGGATATCAGCATATCTGTGAATCACGTGTTATTAAGTGATTTAATTGCACTGTACTGTATATATAATAGATGCATGATTTAAGGAACTAATTCAGCCATACCCCATTCAGTTATCACGAATTTTCCATTAAAGTGAGTTCTGTAACCAAGGCTCAATAGAAAGGAAAATTTTCCGGTATTTTGAGCTATTTTTTGCTAAATCCTTAAGCCAACGGTCAAAACAAGTTCCTGACAATGCACACCCAAACCTAGCAAACTATGCTAACTCTTAGTGCTACACACAGCAGTCTGAACCTATAACTAATATCCCCACTTTAATGCATTATCGTGTACATGTTGACAGCGATACATACAGTACTAACTTAGTAATAATCTATGCACACATAAAGAATATGGTGAGGATAGTAGTGTACCAAATACTGTAGTACAGTAATAGAGATAGTAAACTACAGTAAGGCCTACCTCCAAAAGTAGGGGTTCTGCACTTGTTGCAGAAATATGCCTGACACAGGTAGCCATACTGGCCCCACCAAACCCATGTCAGGCCTGGGTGTGGTTTAGTCACTATCAGAGTCACCCTCCGTCAGTACTCGAGGTGATACAAGGGTGACAGAGGGACCGGGAAGCATCAGGGATGGCACTCCATCTACTCAATTACTCCCAACTTCTAGCCAAGAGAAAGCCTCACCCTCTCCTTTGCCTGAACCTTGGACATGGTTCATAAAAGCTTTTGTTCACTGAAAAAAAACTCAGATAAGGCCTCAATACCAAGGCAAAGCCGCACACACACAGAGCAGTTGTTTACAGTTGGGGGATCACATGAAAACTGCGTGCTTGGTGGAGACGTGTGGTAACACTGCACACCACCGGTCAGGGGAGTGTTTCCAGTAGGAGCTCAATGATGCACTCGATTCACAGGACTTTTTACGATAAATTGTTGGTTTATGGAACGGAGTTTCCTTAACGTAGATTTTAACAGAAATTTTCTTCTAAATTCGGCAAAAAAATACCAGAAAAAAAAATCCATTATCTCAGGCTTCCGCTAAATCAGTGTTCGTTAAATCGAGCATCTACGGTAGAGAGATAGAGAGAGAGAGAGAGATTTTAAATTGAAGGGTTTAGATACAGCCTTATGTATTGAAGGTACTGTACTTTCTAAAGCTGAAAACAAGTATGGTAATATGATGGAATCAAGTATAAGCTCTATCATACATTATCAGGCTAAAGGGATTAACAGTGTGAAGGCCTTCTTTCCATTGTTTCATAATAAAAAGGTTATCCTCTTTTTGCCTGGTCATTTTTTTTCTTCGTATCACCAGATGATTGTATTTATTGTTAAGATTTTTCTCAGCTGGAGGTATTAGATATTCATTAATTCTTTCAGTATTAGTTCTTTCCTCAACTGAATAAAATCATCTGGAGATAGATGGGGGTTAAGGAGCTGGATTGTTGTAACAGGTGAAGGCTGGATTTACAAACAAACGTACTGTTTGCTAAATTATCACTTGCATCATAGATTTGTTTTTGCAGGAGTAACAAGTCATGGAAAAGTTATGCAGTCCATTTCTTATCCTTCCTATGCAAACAAAAAGCAGCTTTTGATGATTTTAACTTTGTAACTAAGATTTATTTTTGCTGGAAGAAATGAAAATGGGAAGAATCTGCACTTACCTTGTCCTTCCTGTAAAGGCATATCATGATCATAATGGCACTGTTCTCAAGTTGTTTATGAATCAGTACCTTTGGTCTGGAATAACAAGCAAACCTGTGAACAGTTGCTTATTGTAACCATGATTTATTTTTGCAAGAAGAAAAAGTGCAGAATCTAGCTGTGACTCTTGTTCTTTGTGCAAAAATGTATCTTAGTTATGTGAAAAAGAAAATTATTGATTTGGTCTGCAAGATTGGCAAGGAAAAGTGAGTGAAAAATCTTTACTTGTCTCTTGCTCTTCCCACAAAAACAGATCCCAGTTATGAGAAGGAGTTCAGTATAATTTTCTGAATCTGGCCCTTGGCTGTTAAGGTCTCATTCCAATGTATTCCTTGTCCTTCCTGCTAAAACAAGTCTTGGTTATGACTGCAAATGGTTTGGAAATGTGTTTTTGAATCTGAGAAGGAAAAGTATCCTTCTTTAAAATTATTTTTATTATTATTATTACAGTGCAGTATTACAGTATTATTATTAACTGGAAAGAAAAGGAGAGGAGAATAGAATATTCCCATGTCTCCTGTTCTTTCTGTACAGGGCTGTAGTTTCTGGGGGGCTTGGGGGGCTATACCCCTCCAGTGTTTTCTGCTTATTAGTTTGTCAAAACTTCAACTAAGATTGAGGGTTTATAAGGCTGAACTTGAAAATAAAAAAGAAGAAAAACTTGGAGTAGTTTCGTTGAAAATTCAAACAGTTCTACGTGTGTTTGATTAAATATTTCTAAATTTGATCCAAATTGATAAAACTAAATCATAACAGTACAGTACTGTATTTAGATTTTGATTATTTTGTCATTTCCAAAAGAATAAAGGCAGAGTGGTATTTTTCAACTTGAATCCTACTGCAGGCATGTAGGAACAGTCTTGGTAAGGGTGCATCATAGACAACTAAAATGTAAAATGGCTAAATTATTAAACTTAGTCACATTTTGAGTTGAAATTTTAGACTGGGAGAAAGTGAAGCCTTAAATATAAACGCCCAAATCCATCACTAAACGTACATGCCTCGTTAAACATCAATTTTTCGGTAGAATTAGGCTGAAAAATATCAGATGGTCTGCAAACTTAAGCATTTTGATTTAATTTTAAGTTTGTAATCCAGAGATATATACTGTACATCTATCTGGTCTAGCCCCAAAAAAATTCTGTTGAAAATTACGGGTCTGCTATAGAAAAAAAAAAAAATCATAGCTGCAAGAGAGAACTGAGAATGAGTTTATCACTGATGAGTAAATGTCTGCTGCTAGCACCTTTGGTTATTCCAGTGGTTTTTTTTTTTTTTTTTTTTTTTTTGGCATGGCCGGCTTAGCAAGTATGTTAACATCTTCAGCGCAATGGTGTCTTCTTGTACTTTATTCTTGTTGCTACCAGGCTTTCATAAGTTTAAGGAACCCTCTGGTAGAATAAAGCACAAATGATGCTCTTGGGGTGAAGGGATGAATGAAATGTGTCAAAATAACCTGAAATAGTACAGATAAAATCTTAAGACAGAATATAATAAGTACAGGTTGTTGGACTGCTGTATTTGGAGGCATAAGCATAAGCATAGGTAATTTTAGTTGGGGCTGAATGATGTATCAGTAAAACTGAGTACTACATGTGAAAGTGTAGGTAGGCTCCTTATTTATGAGTCAATGTTAAAACACCTTTGAGGTTACGAAATGGTTAGAATGCACGCCATTCTATATATGTATTGCAGTTAGGAAGAAGATTGAATGGTTAATTTTCAGTGGTGCATTTAAAAGATAACCTTTCTCAATCTTTGGGTCAGTATAAGATGCTCATATGTTTGCAGTGTAATATCTGCTTTGACCTTGCCCCCTATGTTTACTCTATTAACGGTACTCAAAGTATTGGTACTGTAATTGGTTTCTGTACTGTTAGACTCAGAATATAATAGGACTTCATATACCCAAGTACCTGTTAAGATATGCATAACCTCAGAACATCATCATCATCATCATCATCATCATCTTTATCTTTATTTCCTCATTATCATCAGATGATCTTTGTCTTTATGACTTCATCATCATCATCAACATTGTCATCATTTCATCTCCATCATCTTTGTCAATATTGCCTCATCATCATCACCCTTATTGTTATACAGTATCATCGTGGATGCAATGGATGCAAGAGCATATAGAGGTTGGGGGAGTAGACTTTCTGACCACCACTTGATGATGGCGAGAGTCAAGGTTCAAATGAAATGGAGGAATAGAAGAAAGGAAGGATGGGAGGAAGTACTGTACTTCATACAAAGAGGGTGGAAAGTTTATGAGAGGATGGAAAAATGGCAGAAAATAAGAGAGAAGTGAGGGAACGATTGGGTAAATATGATTTGGAGCAGATGAGGGGCATGGAAGGTGTATGCAAGATATTCACAGAAGAAATCTGTGCAGAATGTGAGGTTGTGTGTGGGGTGAAGAGAAGATGAAAGGGGGTGCAAGGAACAGCATGGTGGAATGAAGAGGTGAGACAGGCTGTGGTACAAAAGAAGACAGCATATAGTGAGTGGATGAGAAACAGGGGCAGTGTGGAGGAAGTTGAGAGATGGAAGAGAGAGTTATTTGTAGAGAGAAAGAGAGAGATGAAAGGATTAGTAAGAGAGAATAAGGAGAGAGTGGATGAGGAATTTGAGTGTAAAGTGGAAGGAATGTAAGATATGTTCTGGAAAGAGGTAGAGAGTTTGACAGGGTGTTAAAGAAGTTGCTCGGGGAGCGAAAGATAAAAATGGTAGCTTACTAGTGGCAAAGGGAGAAAAAGTGAGCAGATGGAGAGAACACTTTAAGGAATTGTTGAATGTAGAGAATGAAAGTAATGTGAGTATAAGTGGCTGGGAAATGGCTGGGAGAAGGAGGGATGTGAGAAGAGAGGAAGAAATCAGTAGGTTGGAAGTTGTGGAAGCAATGAAGAAAGTCAAAATGGGAAAAGGAATTGATGGAGTATGTGGTGAAATGCTGCAGCGTGGGGGAGAGATAGTAGTAGAATGGATGTGGAAGGTGTGCAGATTGACCCGGAGGATTGGAAGTCGGGTATAATTATTCCCTTGTACAAAGGAAGGGGAAAAAGAAGTGTATGGTGATCATAGGGGCATTTGTCTTCTTCATGTAGCTAATAGGAAAAGTATGGTAGGATACTTATTGACAGAGTTAGGGAAATAACGGAGGAATTAGTTGGAGAAGAACAGGAAGGTTTTAGGAAGGAAAGAGGTTGTGTAGACCAGATATTCATTCTTAGGTCTTTAGTGCAAAAGTTTCTAGAGAAGGGAAAGAAGTTGTATGCCACCTTCATGGATTTGGAGAAAGCATATGACAGGGTGGATAGCCAAGGATTGTGAAAAGTATTAAGAATACATGGGGCAAATGGGAAGTTGTTGAGTGCCATGAAGAGTATGTATGAGGGTGCTAAAGCTGCAGTGTGTGTGGATAGTGAACTGAGTGAATTTTTCAGTCTGAAGGTTGGATTGAAACAGGGATGTGTCATTTCTCCATGGTTGTTCAACTGTATATGGATGGGGTTATAAAATAGATACAAGGTAGGGCAGTGGATGTTGGACCAGCCCTAATGGGAGAAGGCAGTGTGTGGAAATCGCATGTACTGTTGTTTGCAGATGATACTGAGTTGTTACATGAAGACAAAGAGGAGCTACAAGACTTAGTGAATGAGTTTGGGAGAGTGTGTAAGAAACGGAATCTAAAGGTGAATGTAGGGAAGAGTAAAGTTATGGTCTTTGAGAGAAATGAAGTCACTGAATGTACAGTGAGGCTGGATGAGGAGGAAATGGAAAATGTGACCGCGTTTCAGTACTTGGATAGTGCGATGAGTAAGGATGGAAATTTAGTGGGTGAAGTGCTTGAATTGATACAACACGGAAGAAAGGTTGCTGGTTCTTTGAAAGTAGTGATAAGAAACAGGGAAGTGAGAATGGAAGTGAAAAAATTACGGCATGACAGTATTGTGATACCACCTCTAATCTATGGAAGTGAAGCTTGAACTTTGTTGGAGGGACACAAGTCAAGAGTGTGGGCAGTGGGAATGAGTTATTTGAGAGGAGCATGTGGAGTCACATGGAGAGACAGACTGACGAATGAGGAAGTGAGGATTAGTGGTGTGGATGTGGATGTGATAGGAAGCATTAGGAGAAACACACTGAGGTGGTTTGGCCATGTGGAGAGGATGAAGAGCAAGAGACTGATGAAAAGAGTGTATGTGAGTGAGGTGGAGGGGGGAGAGGGAGGGGAGGGCCAACGATGAGATGGAGGGATGGAGTGGAGAGGTATTTGAGAGAGGGGGTGTAAGCTGGGAGCAGGGCAGTGAAATGATGGGGAACAGGGCGATATGGAAGCGATTTGTTTGTGGCTACCCCTTACGGGATTAAGGTGTCTGACAAAAGATAGATAGATAGACAGATAATCATCACCATGAGTCATGGGAAGATTCTGTCATTGTCATCATTACTGTCGTCATTGTCCTTATATCTGGAACTGTCTTCCTCTGTCTATGTTCCCTACTTCTTATGATCTCCAGTCTTTCAAACGCAGTGTGTCCAGGCATCTCGAAATGAATGGATCTTGAATTTGGCTCTCTTTTGTATCGTTTTAGTTTTTTCTTGGAAGGAACAGTTATTCGGGCCCATGGCCTTTGGTTCCTTCTTCCTTGCATTTAAGAAAAAAAAAATCATCATCACTTTCAGTAGTACAGTATTCTCAGAATTATCGTTTTAACTAAAGTTGTTACAGTATCAGTGGGGATGGCAGGGGATCCACAGACTGGTAAAGGAAAGCACAAAAGTAAGTGATGCTTTGAACAGCATGTCTGATGAAATATGCCTTGCAGTGGTTAAAGTAAGTGCCAGTTTCATTTAAACCTTAAAAATTCTCAATTTCATCTCCTAACTCAGAGGTTCCCAAACTTTTCCTGGTCATTCCCCACATTTGTCAGAAACTTTTTGATGATTCCCTCCTTCCCCCACCCCTTGGAAGTTATTGCAGTCAGCCATAGATTCTACAGTTACTGTATTAATATCCATTTAATGGTACTTTTTGATATGTAACAACAAGAAATTTAGAAGTATGATGGAGTTTTGCAAAGTCTAAGGAGCATTTTAGAGGTTTTGTACTTTTATGTATTATAACAAGGATTCTTCAGAAGCACAAATTAAACCCCAAAAAGCATTTGACCATAAAAAAAAAAACAGTGTATATAAAATCTATAAACAACAACATCTCACAAAGTTACTTTGGCCATTTTAGCCTTATCTGGTTATCCCCCCTCCCTCCCCCTGGAATGTCCAAATTTCTCCCTAGGGATTAATTCCCCCAATTTGGGAATCCCTGTCCTAACTTATGTCATCCACATGTATGCTTCATCAGTAAGTTACACACACAAGACCTGAAAGGTAGAGCTATTCTGTCAGTTGCCAAGATGAAAAGGAGGTTCAAGTCTTGTCATGTGTAGTTCCATACATTTCATCCATCCACTTATGTCCTGTATGAATTCATTTGCTTCCTCAGTGTCCATACTTCACTCTTTGACACATTCACTTGTCATATCAACCCACATTCTTGACCTTTACCACCAACTGTCCTTGAACTCACCTATATCCATTTTTTTACTGCCATAGTCATATCCATTTTTGTGTCACTATATTGTCTAAGTGCACACTCTTCTACCCTTTGAGCACTTTTTTTAAATTTTTTTTACCACATCTTTCACTAGTCTCCCATGATAATGATCGGACATTACTTATATTGTTTTTACAGCATATCTGTATACTTGCATACCTGTATGTTATAGTGGCAAGCGCTGTTATTCATTACTTTTATTTAAGCTTTAATTCACTTGTCACCAGCTGCTCGATTAACTTCCAGTGCAGAATTTGAAGCAATATTAAAATTAAAAAAAAAAAAAAACATAATTGGTAGAGTTTTATGATGCATCTGTACAAGCGGTTGTATATGGCTGATCTGATGTACAAGATTGATATAGCCATTCATTGTATACTGGTAATGAGATGGTGCTTACATTCATCAGCTGCCATGTTGCTTCATTTTATAATGTTTCTGAAAATATAGCATTGAGTGTGCCATGATGAGTGTCATGCAACATGAAAACAGGTAATTCTGAACATGGGTGTTAGTTTTTGACAGAGAGCATCCAACATTATATCCAACAGCTTTGGCATCATGGATCTTAACTGCTAGTGACTTATTTTCTACTTAATTCTTGCAATCTCCAGATGATTTTGTTCAGCTTTGTGGAGACCTTTTGAACTGGAGGAGTTGGATATTAGCTTTCATTAATCCTTCATTCAAAAGGCCTTCCCTAAGCTGAATATAACTGTCTAATACTGACCAGAACAAAATGAAAAAGACATCCTTTAGCTGAATGGGTTAATTCACTTGAGCTATCAGTTTTTATGCCACTGTCAGTGTTATTGTGACTTCTTTTGGCAAGGAAACTGAGGCTGTTGGGCCTCAGAACTGTGGAAAGATTATTTATCTTCTTGTTTATCCAGATTCTGATTGTCCAAAAGGCCCATCACATCAGGAACTAATTACATGTAGTGAGCACAATTCATTATCCATTATTTTATTAGTATTGTTTACTCCAGGTTTTGGTTATTTGGACAATCATACTGGATAAATATGTATTGTATCTAGATAATCATATTGGATAAATAGGTGCCTGGATAACCAGACCTTCAATATATGGATACATTGAATTATCAAACTGAATAAACATATCACTGTATACTTCACCGGTTGCATGCTGAAGTCTGGGGGAATGACTGGGACTCAGAGAAATTTGAATGTCTGCCTTAATAACCTGTGTGTAGCTACTAGGCAGTAATCTTGGCCTTCATCTACCAGAAGGCACAGGTATCTGGATAATCACACTGGTAAAAAAATTATAAAAAGTCTGTGTTATGTGCATAATCAGACTCAGGATTGACATGTGTCAGGATAACTATAGTTTACTGTATTTCCAGTTTCCCAATTAATTCATTTTGAGTGAGAAGTGGTGGCGTATAGTGTCATGTGTTGCTCTCTTTCTTTTAAATTTAGAAGGATATATGACTGAAGAATCTCCATATTACCTTCTCTCTAGATATGGCCAGAAGATTCAGAAGATATATGAAACATAGTTTATATCATTATTTTGAAGCTGAAGGTATATTTGCATTATATAATTGTAGTCAGAAGTAATTATAGATACACCATGACTAGAAAGCAGTTTGCAGATACTCTGTGCTGTCATTTACAGTAAAAGTCTCTTTATCCATACTGAGGAAGTGTATGTTGCTTTGATCTCAACATTCAGATACAACCAAACTTGTCTGTTTATAAATTTTTCATATACTTTTCTACTTCAGGCAGCACTTTGAGTAGAAAAGGATATACTGTAGTGTTAACCACTGCACTATAACAGGTCTCCCATAAGCTGAATAAAATTGGCTGGTGGTAGCAATAAAAAATAATTGAAGGGATTAAGAAAACTTATGTGTGTCAGAATAGGGAAACAGATATGAAAATGTACATCAAATGAAGCAGAAATGTTGAACTAAATTTGTTTTGTCATAACTTGGCCACACCTTTTAAAAATTGTACTGAGAAGTTTTTTTTTTTTTTCTCACAAAATTATTAACCTCCTGATCTAGTGTCATCCTTTGCATTTTTTTTTTTACTGTATCCAGAAGAATCTTATTCACCATAAGCAGCACCTCTTGTATTCAAGGGGATAATGAGGGTTATATCGGATCCCACAAAGCTGAAAAGTCTGTCTTCATGTGAATAAAATTGTCTGGTAACAGCAGAAATAAATTGATTAGTATGTCCTTGGACTGAAGAGGTTAGTACAGTACTATTCAGTCATCATCTTGGATTAATTTTGTATTGTATTTGCATGTTGTAGCTTTCTTTTGGATACTGAATTAAAAGTCACACTGAATCAAATACTGTAAATTAATTTCTGGTAATAGAAGTATTGCATAAGAAAAGTAATAGAGTTATGTGAGTATGGTTGCTGTTGTTGTGGCCCCAGGCTTATCTGGACATGAACACAATGGATTGCAAGAGGAAGCTACCCATCACCTGCAGTCTACCATCTTCATTTCTGGGGATAGGGAGGGAGTTGAGGGACATTTGTATTCATGTATGTATAGCAGAGTAGATGAGCCCCCTGGTTAAATCAGAGACACCTCATAAAGGTGCCCCTTCTAGCGCCATGAGTCTAGTACATTAACCATTGTATGTCAGGGATTTAAGAGGGGTAGGTGTGGCTGTTAGAGTAACCAGTGTTTAGCTTCACTTCATCTTAATCATGCGATCACCAAATGAGTTTATTCAGTTTGTTTTTAAAAAAGTTTGACTTCCGAGCAACTTTATTATTAATCAGGAGCAGTTCTAAATGAAGAATATTTGTTAATTTTTTAGGAACTTAATAATGAAACAATTTTAAATCAGGACTATCTTTACTTTGTAGAAAAATGTTTATCATGATAATGAGATTACTACTATGTTTTAGTGCAACAGTAATGAACAGTGGAAATGCAATTCCAGTGTTATAGTGTTTTGTGAGCATTATATGAGTATCATGTTTTTCTATTTGAGTTATGAAATATATACAGATTTTATTAATATACAGAAAAAAGCAAATATTTAAAAGCTTTTCTATGTGGAATTTTAATGTCCTTTGAGAGGAAACTATGACTCACTGATAACAGAATCCTCTCTGAGATGTAACCACTGACATATAAGTTTGTCCTGAAATTTATTTGTGTACTACAGTGGGTTTGTTTTTACCTGACGAAACTGGGTGACTTCCTCAATTCGAATACAAAGTCAACATCAAATTTGATGAACTTCAGTTATTAGGTAGGAATGAGTTCTGGTCACTAGTCAAATGTACCATGGTAAACTTCATGAATGAATGAAGATATTTCTTGATAATCATTGGAGCTCTACAGACACAATAACCAGGCAAGCAACCTTGTAACTGCTTAAAAGATACCATTTTGAAGGCATATTTATATGAAGTTTGAAATACTGTATGTGCTGCATTTACACTATATTGGATGCAAGGGAGAGTGTGACCCAACAGTTAGAGCATATGGGGAGGTAATGTTTTGGGTTGAGGTTTGGTACTTCACTCTGCTGCTGGAAACAGTTAAAGTATAACTATTTGCTTAAATTTTTCAAATCCCAGTCCCTGAGTTCCTTCAGAGCTGACATTTATTATTATTACTGTGTTTTTTTTTTATACAGTCAGAAAAGTAGTGTTGCTTTAACAGGTCATTAACCCTTCAGTCCTTGAAGCTCTTTAAAATGTGCTTATAATTGTTCATTGACATCCAGTGTTAAAAAGAAAGCTCATAAAGGAAGAAAAGGGGTTAAACACCCTCTAAATGAGTTTGGGCAGGGGAACTACTTGGCTAATTCCTCAGGAGTTTTAGCTGTTGATGTATGTATTGTCTCAAATTATTCATTATTCTTTTAGTGCTCATTGGTAATTCATCTTTGGTATCAGTAAAACTTGTCAGAGGAGATGGACTGAGCAATGGGGAAGGGAGAAAAAGCAATTAAAGGGAAGGTGGGGGGGGATGGAGAAAACTTAAATATATGTTGGAGAACAAATGAAAAGGAATTAAGGAAAGAGGAAAAGGGATGGAAAGGAGAGGATACGGGACTAATAGTTGGAGGGGTGAAGAAAAGAAAAAAAGAAACATGAACAAGAAAGGAAAAGGGGATTAATGATGAGAGAGGTTAAGGGTGGAGGGAAGAAAAAAATGCAACTAAGAGGGAGGGATGACAGAGGGAGAGAAAGGGATTACATAGGGGGAAGAGGGACTGAAAAAGGAATAGAAGGGAAAGGAAAGGGATTATAGGAAAGAAGGGAAGGAGACAGGGAGGAAAGCAGATTAATTGAATGAAGAGAAGGAAAAGAGAAGAAGGGTAGACAGAGGGGCTTACAAAGTTAATAAGTAAAAAGGACGAGAAGGAAGAACGACTGCAGAAGGGGACAGAGATAATGAAGATGAGAGGGGAGGAGAGGTAAAGAGACAGGCTGAAGAGAGAAGGAGAGGGGGGGTAAAGTTCATCAGGAGGGATGTAGAAGGTTGGAGGAAGGGGTGGGGTAGATGAGAAAATAATATGGATGTGCAAGAAAAATCACAAGAAGAGGGATATGGTATATGAGTTGGGAAGGGAGTAAGAAGGTTCGTAAGTATGCAGATGGGTAGGAAGGAATAACCATAGGAGTTAATGGGATATATATAAGGGAATATATAAGGTGGGATAGTAAAAGATGAATGGATAGCTGGACAGAAGTGAACAGATGGGGAGATAGGTAGAATCAGAGACAAATAACGAGAGAAGTGGATACTGTTTGTGGGCAAGAGGGTAGATATGAAAAAGAATCATAATAGGAGTTGACGGACGAGGCAAATGTACATTGAAAAGACATGAATATTAGCAAAGGAGTTTACAGAAGCCTGGGCAGACAGAAATCTATCTCTCTATCAATCTATTGCTAGACTCCTTAAATCCGTAAGGGGTGGCCACAAACAAATCGCCTCCATGTCGCCCCATCCCCCTCCATTTCATTGCCCTGCTCCCAGCTCACACCCCCCTCTCTCATAGGTGCGGGTGCCCATCCACTCATTTAGTATAGTGATACCCTGTTTCTGAGCTAGCTCTACATTGAGTGGCAAGCCAAATTATTTCCTGTAAACCAAGAAAGCATTTACGGCTGGAAACCTTATAACCAACCAACACGTGTTCCCTACGTGACAATAAGTGGGTTGGCGGAGGGTTGGTCCCCCTCCCCGGAAAACAACTAACTAAAAAATACAAACAAGAAGCCTTAGACAGAAATAAGAAGTATAAATATTAGCAAACGAATTAATAGACGTACGAGTAGGTAGGTAGAAATTAATACATAATATCAGGAAGAGCAGATGAAGATGTATGCATACAGAGATGTAGATATCATAAAAGATGTTCATAATTGGGTGCGTAGGTTGGTAGGTAGGTAAAAACAGGAAGCAACAGTACTACTAATGCCAGAAAATTATTTGTAGGCGGAAATGATGGGCTTGATATCGTTATTCGTTAGTACTCCAAATATTCCATCGAGAGAGAAAGAGAGACATTCGCGTATTCTTAGCACGCTTTCTCATGAGTACCGCAGCGTAGTTTGTGTGCCCGTCGCCTGGAGCCCAGGGAGGCGCTGATGGTATTTATGCACTACACCCAACGCCCGCACCTTTTGAAATATAGTGCCGTGGCCCACTGCCCACTGTAAGCAACAGTGAAACAGAACCAGCAAGCTAAGAACAGTGGTCCAATTGCATTCCATGATGGAGCCTGGAGGCCATGAGTGCGGGTGTTCAAGTGTGGCGGTAGCTTTACAGGAGAGTCAAGCTGGTACTGTCCCATGTATTAAACCATTTTTATCATATGTATCTTTAAATTTATGGATAGTTTTGGCATACAGTATTTTATTCGGTAGTGCATTCCACTGATCAATTGCCCTATTTGGGAAACTGAATTTTCTTACGTCTTTATCACTCTTTTTATGCAGTTTTTTGCAGTGTCCTCTTGTCGATGCTTCCCCATAGGTTATATAGACATTTATGTCTATTTTCTCTTTCCCTGTCATGAATTTATATAGTATAATCATGTCTCTTCTTTTCCTTCTCTCTTGTAATGTTGGTAGGTTCAGTTTTTCTAGTCTTTCTTCATAGCTTAGATCCCATAAGTGTAGCTGTCCTTTGTACTTTTTCAGTCTTATCTATGATTTTTTAAGATGTGGATTTCATACTACTGATGCATACTCCAAGGTTGGTCTGATATCTTTCTCAGCATGTCCTCATTTATACTGCATATGTGAATGATATTCTCATATTGGCAAGCAGTGTATACATGTTCCACACCTTTTCATTAATGTGGTCAGCCGGAGATAGTCTGTTATTGACAGTAATTCTTACGTCCTTTTCCAATATGTAAAGGGTTGAACTTCCTAGCTTATAATCCCAGTCAGGTACATTTCAATGGGCGTCCGGAGGGAGGGACAGAATTCCAAAGTGTGTTTGGAACTTTCCCGGTCGTCACATATATTTTCGGTCCTTTGAGTCACTCTGTTACTTTATGCATTTGATGTAAGTCATGTAACTCATGTAAGCATATGCTATGCCTATATGGTGTGTGTGTATTTTGATATATTTTAACCGCTCGTATATGTATAATTTCTTATACTTCCCCCCCCACCTTACAAAAAATCCTGCGGACGCCCCTCGATGGATGTCAGGATTTGCCAGCCCAAGGCCAACAGAATTGCTAGCCAATGCTTTTGATGCAACTTTGTGATAGCCTGTGTGTGTGAGTGTGTGATTAGTGAAATACAGGAGTTAGGGGTTGGAGCCACAGACAACACGACAGCCGGAGCAGACGACACCAGCACCCCCAACCCCCCCAGTACCACCGGGGGACCGCCGCTGACACAGAGCGGCTGGGAACAGGAACGGCGTACCTGTGTCACTTCCCGGCGCCCCTCTCGCGCCCAGGTGATGACCCGGAAAGGTAGCAGTCGCCGGCACCTAGTCTCCGGCCGGAGCTCCTCTCAACAGGTAAGGGGTGGAGTTTACAACTCCACGCAATGCTGCGGTATCGGCCATAGTCGTACCGGGTACGGGGCAGAACCGGCCACAATCTGTTCCTCGGTTGCATCCCCGCCACGGGGTCGCAACACGGACGCATGTCGGCCAGGCAGGACTGGCCATAAGTCGTCCGTCTCCTGTAGGCGTTCCCCCCAGAGTGGCGCCGCAGTACAGGCCATAAGCCGTACTGGGCACGAGGCAGGATCGGCCACAGTCCGTCCCTTTGCTTCTAGTGTTCCCAGCTCACCGGTACGGGCCATTAGCCGCACCAGAGATCCCACCTCCTGTGCTCTTCCGACGTCGGCCATAAGTCACGTCGGGCCAGAGGTAAGGCAGGCCATTAGCCGCACGGAAGCTGTTGCCCCCTGTGCAACCCAGGAGTCGGCCGTAAGTCACACCAAGCCAGAGGTAGAGCAGGCCATCAGCCGCACTGAAGCTGTCATCCCCTGTGCAACCCAGACGTTGGCCATAAGTCATGTCAGGCCAGAGGCAGAGCAGGCCACTAGCCG
>JAGKTI010010511.1:0-11021 GCA_018397915.1 Birgus latro
GTAATGGAGAGAGTTCTAGAAGGTATGATTAGAGAAAGAGTGAATATTGATGAGATGCAGTTTGGGTTTATGCTAGTCAGGGGAACCACTGATGCCATATTCATTGTTCGACAGCTTCAGGAAAAATATATTGGAAAGAAAGGGGAATTGTATTTTGTTTTTATTGATTTGGAAAAGGCCTTTGACAGAGTCCCTAGAGAGGTTGTGAATTGGGCGATGAGAAAGTTAGGGTTGGAAGAGTGGCTGGTTAGGGTGGTTATGGCCGTGTACATAGGTGCTCGCACCCAGGTAAGGGTGAATGGAGCTTTGAGTGAGAGTTTTCCGTGAATGTTGGTGTGCATCAGGGGTCAGTTTTGAGTCCCTTGTTGTTTATCATGGTGCTCGAAGCCCTCTCTCGTGACTTCAGAGATGGACTCCCATGGGAGATGCTGTATGCTGATGATTTGGTGTTGATTGCAGAGAATGAAAAGGAGGCAGAGGAAAGATTTAAGAAGTGGAGAGATGGTATGGGGTACAAGGGCTCAAGGGTAAATGCAGATAAAACAAAAGTGATGATATCTAGGGTTGGTGGCAGTACAATCGGAGGAGAGGGAGAATGGCCATGTGCAGTTTGCCACAAGGATGTGGGAAGTAATTCCATCTTGTGTAATGTTTGTGATAAGTGGGTGCACAAGAGATGTAGTGGTATTAGAGGTAGACTGCGAGATGATGCTGATTTCATGTGTGCAGCGTGTCGGGGAGAGCAGGTGGAGATTGTTAGGCGTGAGAGGGTTTAACTTGCAGGTGAGTCTCTTGAGTGTGTGGAGGAGTTTTGTTATTTGGGAGACATGTTATGTATGCCGGAGGTGGGGCTGGAGTTAGCTCGGTTGCTAGGGTGAGAAGTGGTTGGAATAAGTTCAGGGAGCTGTTGCCTCTCCTGACATTGAGAGGACTCTCCTTACATGCTAATGGGTCTTTGTATGCAGCATGTGTTAGGAATGTGATGCTGTTTGGTAGTGAGACCTGGGCAGTAAAGGAAGAGGATATTCGCAGGTTTAAACGTACTGAAATGACAATGATTAGGTGCATGTGCAGTGCGTCCCTGCATGCAAGGCCTGGGGGGGGCTGGGTTTACGATGGAAGATTTGAGAGGTAGGATGGGACTAGAGTGTATTGGTGTTGTGATGAGGAGAGGTAGGGTGAGGTGGTTTGGACATGTGGAGAGGATGGGGGATGATAATTGGGTACAGAGGGTGAGAGATGTTAATATTGGGGAAGGGGTTGGGAGGGGTAGACTGAGAAAGACATGGGACGAGGTCATTAAGTGTGACTTACGGGTTAAGGGACTGAATAGGGAGGCTGCCAGGGATCGAGCAGCATGGAGAGCCGCCATTAGGTGACCAAGGCCGACGCATACAAGCATGTTGGAGCCTTAAAAAACGAAAACGAAAACAATAACGTCATCGGCCGTTGAGGTCCGCTGCAGGACCGGCCTATCCCTGCCGAAGCAGGGACGATACAAGCCATGTATCTGTACCCAGTGGTAGATGAGTTTGGGAGAGTGTGTAAGAAGTGGAATCTAAAGATGAATATAGGAAAGAGTAAAGTGATGGTCTTCGAGAGAAGTGAAGTCAGTGAATGTACAGTGAGATTGGATGGGGAGGATATGGAGAACGTGAGTGTATTTAAGTACTTGGGTAGTGTGATGAGTAAGGATGGAAGCCTGGAGGATGAAGTGCTTGAAAGGGTGCAGCATGGAAGAAATGTTGCTGGTTCGTTGAAAGCAGTGGTAAGAAACAGGGAAGTGAGCATGGAAGGAAAAAGCTGCTATATGACAGTATTGTGATACCAACTCTGACATATGGAAGTGAAGCTTGGACCCTGTTGGAGGGACAGAAGTCAACAGTGGGAGCAGTGGGAATGAGTTATCTGAGAGGAGCATATGGAGGCACATGGAGAGACAGACTGACAAATGAGGAAGTGAAGGTGCTTTGTGGTGTGGATGTGGATGTGATAGGAAGCGTTAGGAGAAACACATTAAGGTGGTTTGGTCATGTGGAGAGGATGGACAGTGAGAGACGGATGAGGAGAGTGTATGTGAGTGAGGTGGAGGGGGGGGAGAGGGAGGGGGAGGCAGAGGATGAGATGGAGGGATGGAATGGAGAGGTATATTAGAGAGGGGGGTGTGAGCTGGGAGCAGGGCAGTGAAATGGAGGGGGACAGAGTGACATGGAGGGGGACAGAGCAACATGGAGGCAATTTGTTTGTGGCCACCCTGTACGGGATTTAGGTGTCTGGCAGTAGATAGAAAGATAGACTTACTGTATCTTTATAAATATCCAAGGCTTGTTTCCTTATACAGTATTAGTGTGACATATTATGATGAGTACGGATGGAAGTCTGGATGGTGAAGTGCTTGAAAGGGTGCAGCAGGGAAGGAAGGTTGCTGGTTCCTTGAAAGTAGTGATAAGAAACAGGGAAGTGAGCATGGATGTGAAAAAGTTGCTACATGACAGTATTATGATACCAATGTAACATATGGAAGTGAGGCTTGGACCCTGTTGGAGGGGCAGAAGTCAAGAGTGAGAGCAGTAGAATTGAGTTATATGAAAGGAGCATGTGGAGTCACATGGAGAGACAGACTAACAAATGAGGATATGAAGGAGTGTTGTGGTGTGGATGTGGATGTGATAGGAAGCATTAGGAGGAATATGTTAAGGTGGTTTGGGCATGTGGAGAGGATGGAGAGTGAGAGACTGATGAGGAGAGTGTATGTGAGTGAGGTGGAGGGGGGATGAGGGAGGGGGAGGCCGAGGATGAGATGGAGGGATGAAGTGGAGAGGTATATGAGAGGGGGGTGTGAGCTGGGAGCAGGGCAGTGAAATGGCAGTGGACAGAGCAACATGGAGGCGATTTGTTTGTGGCCACCCCATGCGGGATTGAGGCGTCTGGCAGTAGATAGATCATTAGATATATAAGGATGGCATTCATTGCAATGACATCATCATCCCTGCCTCTTTAGTATTTTAGTCTAGCTGACATCAGATGGTATTGTGCAAGAAAGCTCTGGCTGTGAATGAAGGAGATAATTAACCCCTTCAGCTGGGCCAGATTTAGACATTGTGAGGACCTAAGCCATGGGAAACTGTTGAGGCCTTATTTCATATTTGTTAACTGAGAATAAGGCTGTGTAAGAATTGAAATTGGCGGGAATGCCTCCAGGATGCATAACAAATCTTCAGAGTGGGATAATTAAATTAAATCAATACTTACATATGAATTAAAATAAAACTAATAAATTTCCAAATTCTGATTATGATAGTCTGCTTCAGACCATGAGGCCCTAGTCTGTAGCTTGTTCATCTTATGACTGATTCTGGCTGTGCCCTTCACTCACAAGATGGACGTAAGTTTGACTTCTCCCATGTCCTCCTGGAAGTCACATTCTTCCCCCCCCCCCCCACACACCAACAAAGTCCTTGCCACCCACCAAAAATGCTCATTCCACCCATTCACCTACCATCCCTGCCCACTCATCTACCCACTCTAGCCACTCACCAACCCATTAACCCTTAGACGATTCCGGTGCTGTTCCTCCATCACTTCCCCCCTCTGACTTCCTCATGGCTGACATTAAAATTTCTTCAGCTGATGTGTTTTCTGCCATCACTGGTCTCAATACTAACAAGGCATATGGGCCTGATGGAGTCCCCCCCTGTTGTCCTCAAAAACTGTGCTTTTGTGCTTACACCCTGCCTTGTTAAACTCTTTCACCTTTGTCTATCAACTTGTACCTTTCCTTCTTGCTGGAAGTTTGCTCTCATTCAGCCAGTTCCAAAGAAGGGTGAGCATTCCCAACCCTCTAACTATCGTCCAATTGCTTTAACATCCTGTATCTCAGAAGTGTTTGAGTCAATTCTTAACACAAAAATCTTAAAGCATCTTTTCTATCACAACCTTCTTTCTGATCGTCAGTATGGGTACCGTCAGGGACGCTCCACTGGCGATCTTCTCACCTACTTTTCAGACTCCTGGTCATCCTCCTTTCGGGACTTTGGCGAAAGCATTGCCATTGCACTTGACATCTCAAAGGCTTTTGATCGAGTCTGGCATAAATCTTTAATTTCTAAACTGCCCTCCTACGGTTTCTGTCCTTCTATCTGTGCCTTCATCTCTAGCTTCCTTTCTGCCGTTCTATAGCCTCTGTTGTAGACGGCCATCGTTCTTCTCCTAGATCTATCAACAGTGGTGTTCCTCAGGGCTCTGTCCTATCACCAACTTTCATCCTTTTATTCATCAATGACCTTCTAAGCGGTACATCTAACCCTATCCACTTTTACGCTGATGATTCCACCCTTCACCTCTCCATTCGGTTCCTGCAACGTCCATCTCAGCAGTTACTTCAGCAAACAGGCGATGAGGCTATGGCACACCTAATGTCTGACTTGGCTCGTATCTCTGATTGGGGTAAAAATAATCTTGTTGTTTTTAATGCATCAAAGACTCAGTTCTTACACCTATTTACATGACAAAATCTTCCTCAGGATTACCCACTAATGTTTAATATGTCCAGCTCAGTCCTGCATCATCCTTGAACATGCTTGGGGTTTCATTCACTCGGGATTTATCTTGGAAAGAACATATTACATCTCTTGTGAAATCTGCTTCCAAGAGATTAGGTGTGTTAAGCCATCTCCGAACTTTCTTTACTCCTGCACAGTTGTTGACTTTATACATGGGTTTTGGTCTCCCCTGTGTGGAGTACAACTGTCATGTGTGGGGAGGCTCCCCTCATTCAGCTCTTCTCAATAGGGTGGAGTCAAAGGCTTCTCATCTCAATAACTCTCCTCCTCTTACTGACTCCCTTCAACCTCTGTCTCTCTGCTGCACTGTTGCATCATTATCTCTTTTCTGTCGCTACTTCAACGGTCACTGTTCCTCTGAACTGTCTGCTTGCACCCCTCCACCTCTACGATGGGCACGTAGTACCCGTCTAGCAACAAACTCTCATCCCTTTTCTGTCCAACTCTCTAATGCATGAGTTAACCATTACTCCCAGTCCTTCATTTATGCAAGTGGTCAACCCTGGAACAGTCTTCCTCTGTCTGTATTCCTACTTCCTATGATCTCCAGTCTTTCAAACGCAGTGTGTCCAGGCATCTCGAAATGAATAGATCTTGAATTTAGCTCTCTCATATTGTTTTTGTTTTTTCTTGGAAGGAACAGTTTGTGGGCCCATGGCCTTTGGTTTCTTCTTCCGTGCATTAAAAAAAAAAAAAAAACAGCCCACCCACTCACCCACCCACCCTGTCTACCCGCCTGTTCAGCAACGAACCCACATCACCCTGCCCACCTGCCCACCCACCCACCCTGTCACCCTACCAACCCTACCCACTGTGCCCACCCAGCCTACCCATACCCACCCACACTGCTCTCCCACCTTGCCAACATGTCTACTCATCACTCCTGCTCTGCCCACCAACCCATCCTGCCTGCTTACCCTATGCACCCATCCCAACCTTCACATGTCCAGCCATTCGTTCCACCTACTGCCTGACCCACCCATCCACCCTGCCTACTCAGCCGTCATCACACTCACCTTCACACTCTGCCATTTTACCCACCCACTCACCCCAAACACCCACCCACCCCAAACACCCACCCACCCTTCCTGACCACGCACCCATTCCTTCCTCCACTGACCAGAGTTGAATGAAAAGGACAAAGCTGTTAAATGGCAACTTCAAGGTAGAAAGCCACGTTATGACATTGTGAGATAAGAATGAATGCTTTAAATCTGGGTAAGTACCGTATCTCACATATAATAAAGGATGGAATTGTAACTAATTAAGGACGAATAATGTGTCCAGGAATTACCACTGTGACGAACTCCAGTTATCATTCCCACCGTAACTCCTCATAATAATGGGGGACTTTCTAAACATCGTCTTCTGCCTAGCTAACAAGGCCCGACTCGGACGTGGGCCCAAAAGAATAATGTAACAACTGTGACTATAATATATCGGGGTAAACCAGGAGATTGGTAAGAACACAGACCACACTCTGAAATACTTGTAAATAAAAAATATTACACAGATGAATGCTCATGACTGGCTGTTTTGCACTTGCATAAATTGGGCTTCCATCCAGCAATCTATTACAAATATTCAGTTCATTGTGGTAGGTGAGGGCGCTCACCATCCACTTACTCGATGTAGTGCTGCTCTTGGGTGCCTGCCCTTTCCTCTCCTCCATCCTTCTTTCCTTCCATCCTCTTCTGTCTTTCTTTCCTTCATTCCTTCCTCGTCCTTCTGCCTATGGGTGACTTTAAGTTCCCTCTTCTGTCTTTCTTTCCTTCATTCTTTCCTCTTCCTTCTGCCTGTGGGTGACTCTACACTGAGTAACAACCCAGATGGTTTCCTGTACACCAGGAAACCATTTACTATGCTGGGTGGTAACCATATAACCAAATTTTGGCGCCTGATGGTTTAGTGGGTAATTACGGCACTCCAGTTGGATTGATCCGGTGAAGGTTCATATCCAAGGGGTAGTTGGGGTTTATTGCTCACCTAATGTCACTCAGGGGTGAGTGAGGCTGGTCACTCTTATCTTAAATGTCAGGACCAACAAGCCTATCCCCAGGCACCTATGCTCCTCATCATAATCCCATAAGGGGTGGCCATTTGACTTTGAGTTATTTGTTTTACAGAGAGGGGCACAAACCCTCCACCAAGCCACTTGTTGACATGTAGGGAGCACGTACGGTTTGGTTATATGGTTACCACCCAGCGTTGTAAATGGTTTCTTGGCTTACAGGAACCATTTGGCTTGTCACTCAATGTAAAGCCACCTGTAAAGGAAAGAAGAGCAATAAGAAGTGACAAGAAAGATGGGAGAAATAAGAAGAGAGGAGGGTAGGCACAGAAAAAGAATGATAAAGGTTCAGGAAGAAGTTGGCAGCACTACATCAAGTGATTGGATGATGGTTGCCACCACCTACCAATAGTCTGTATGATTATTACACACTTCTTTTCCCTTTTCCTTTGTACTGGAGAATAATTATACTGGACCTTCAATCCCCCAGGACCCTACATTCCTCCCAGGCCAGTCTTCACATCTTTCATATCCATTGTACTTCTCTCTTTCCTCCATGCTTCAGCATTTCACCACACACTCCATCATTTTCTGGGGCTTTCCCCATTTTGATTTTTTCATTGCTTCAGCTTTTTCCATCCTATTGCTCTCTTCCTCCCCTCTCATCTCCCTCTTTCTCTCAGCCATTCCCGGCATTGCTTTCATTTTCTGTGTTTAACAATTCCTTTACTCCCAAAGACCTATGGCTGTCGAACGATAGTTATGGAAAATGTCACATAAAGTCCTATGGCTCGATGGTACAGAGGCTACCAAAAACTGGCGGTAAGTAGCACTGCCTCTTTTGTGAGGTATATGGGAATTGGCCAATGGGAAATAAGAGATCAGGTGGTAGGAGGCATGATCTGGCTCCCTCCCTGGGTGTGGGGACCACCCCTCTCCATAGGCCATCTCTCCACCTCCATTTGCCCTGTTGGATCCTGCCTTCTGTGTCTCCTCCCACCTAAACTACCTCCCATACCCCCTCAAGACCATATTGGGTGTTTGTGGCAGACATATTCTTTCCCTTTCCCCCCCTCCTGATGCCCCCCCACACTCTCTCCACTTCCCTGTTCCCCATATTTCTCAAGGACGTCCCATTCTCACTCATAGTGAGGAGTGACTTTTTGTTTTTTATATCTGATGGTCATTTGTGCAGTAGCCATTAGACATATGAGAGAGAAATATACATTTTCTGGTGTGTAAAATCAAGCTCTTCAAAGCTATAAGGCAAAAATTTACTTTGGTGCAATTTTTTTCTCTGTGTATACATGAGTGGTAACAATTTTTATTTTTGACGTTCTTTGACGGTCAATATTGCGATAACTGTAAGTCATATGAGAGTGAAGCATACGTTTTCAGGTGTGTAAGTTCAAGCTCTTGAAACCTGTAAAAATTTTTTTTACTTTGGTGAAAGTTTAAAAAATCAAACCCTTTTTGCATTTCTGGGGATAGGGGGGCTGGGATATTTTAAGGTCTTTAGGGGTTAAAATGTTCTCTGCTTCTTCTCATATTTTCTCCTTTCTCCACCAACCATCTGCAGTTTTAATCTTTCACTCCTTTACTACCTCCTTTATCACCCCATCTTACTCTCTTACCCTCCTTTCAGAACATTTTCTTTCATTCCCTCCACTTTACACTCAAATTCCTTCCAAACTCCTCATCCACACTCTTCTTACTCTCTATTACTACTCTGTTCACCCCTCTCTTTATCTGTACATACAGTATAACTCTCATTTCTGGCTCTCAACTTCCTCCATGCCTGTGCTTACTCACTATATTCTTTCTTCTTTTGTGCCACAGCTATTCTCATCTCGTCATTCCACCATGCTCTTCCTTGCACCCCCTTTCATGTTCTCTTCACCTGACGCACCATCTCTAATGCCGCACAGATTTCTTTGGTGAATATCTTGCACGCTCCAAGCAAGAGTTATAAGAGATAGATTTTTATTTTTTTTCTTCCATAATGGTTGGGCTCATGATTATGTGATGTTTTTGATGAGTAAATTAGCAGCAGTTGTACTTTATTGTGCTGCCCAGAATATATTTCTCAATTACAAAATATGTAGATTTAATTAACAAGCAGAATGTACAGAAAAGCATTTTTGATGCATCACTATCCATCATTTTTTGTTTAATTTTCATACAGTACCTTAATTCTTGTGTTTTAAGCATTATTTGCTTGTTCTGTTATGGCAGTATGGATGGGGTATATGTGTGGGAGTAGGTAAGAATGAGAGGGCACAAGAATGAGTTTGTATTGTTGTGTACAAGAGATGAAAGGAGAATATTAGAGAGTATGGATCTGTTGGCTCAAGGATTGTGTGAGTAAGATTGAAAGTTGGACTATAAATCCGGGCGATTGTGTGTGTGTACGTGCCAACACAAGATCGTGTAAGTAGAGTGAAAGAAGAGTTCAAGACAAATGTAGAAGTGTGCATGGAAAGTTTTTGAAAGGAATGAGAGTCTTTTTGATTGGAGATATGAATGGAAAAGTAGGGAATGTGAAGATGGATGGAGTAGTTGGAGAGTGAGGTGTGCCTGCAGAAGTGGGTGAGAGTGGCAGTGGACATTGGTACAGGGAGGGGGTTGGTGATAGCCAATACCATCTTTAAACATAAAATGATCCACAGGCACACTTGGCGAGTGATGAGAAAGGTGGGTGGTGAACTGAATGAACGGAAGGCAATGATTGATTGTTTGAGTGTGGATGATAGAATGAGAAAGTGTGTAATGGGTGCAAGAGCATATAGAGGTTGGGGGAGTGGACTTTCTGACCATCACATGGTGGTGGTGAAAGTCAAGGTTCAAATGAAATGGAGGAGTAGGAGAAGGGAAAGACAGGAGGAAGTAGTTCATACAAGGATGGTGGAAAGGTTGCAAGAGGATGGAAAAAAGGCAGAATATAGAGGGAAGTGGAAGAGCGATTGAGTAAATATGAATTGGAGCAGATGGGGAACATGAAAGGTGTGGGCAAGATATTCACAAAGAAATCTGTGCAGCTTGTGAGGTGGTGTGTGGGGTGAAGAGAAGGTGAAAGGGGGTGCAAGGAACAGCATGGTGAAATGAAGAGGTGAGACAAGCTGTGGTGCAAAAGAAGAAAGCATGTAGTGAGTGGATGAGAAACAAGCATGGAGGAAGTTGAGAGATATAGAGAGAGTTATATGTTGAGAGGAAGAAAGGTGAACAGATTAGTAAGAGAGAGTAAGAAGAGAGTGGATGAAGAATTCAGAAGGAATTTGAGTGTATGGTGGAGGAAGTGTAAGAAAATATTCCAGAGAGATGTAAAGAGAGTTAGACAGGGTAATGAAGAAGTAAGTCGTGGAGTGAAAGAAAAAACTTGTAGATTGCTAGTGGAGAGGCGAGGAAAAGTGAGCAGATGGAGAGAACACTTTAAGAGATTGTTGAATTTGAAGCACGAAAGTAATGTGAGTATAAGTGGCCGAGGAATGGCTGGGAGAAGGAGGGAGGTGAGAAAGGAGGAAGAAATCAGTAGGATGGAAGTTGTGGAAGTAATGAAGAAAGTCAAAATGGGGAAAGCCCTAGAAACTGGAATGTGTGGTGAAATGCTGAATCATGGAGGGGAGATAGTAGTAGAATGGATATGGAAGTTGTGCAGATTGGCCTGGGAGGAAGGTAGAGTCCCAGAGGATTGGAAGTCAGGTATAATTATTCCCCTGTACAAACAAAAAGGGGAAAAAGAAGTGTGTGGTAATCATATGGGCATTTGTCTTCTTAGTGTAATAGGAAAAGTATATGGTAGGATATTTAATTGACAAAGTTACAGAGGACTTAGTTGGAGAAGAACAGGGAGGTTTTAGGAAGGGAAGAAGTTGTGTAGATGAGATATTCATTTCTATGTCTTTAGTGGAAAAGTTTCTAGAGATGGCAAAGAAGTTGTATTCAGTCTTCATGGATTTGGAGAAAGTATATGACAGGGTGGATAGACGAGGAATGTGGAAAGTATTAAGAATATATATATATATATATATATTTTTTTATGCATGGAAGAAGGAACCAAAAGCCACGGGCCTGCATACTGTTCCTTCCAAGAAAAAGCAAAAACAGTACAAAAGAGAGCCAAATTCAAGATCCGTTCAATTCGAGATTCCTGGACACACTGCGTTTGAAAGACTGGAGATCATAGGAAGTAGGAAATACAGACAGAGGAATACAGTTCCAGAGTTGACCAGTTGCATAAATGAAAGACTGGGAGTAACAGTTAACTCTTGCATTAGAGAGTTGGACAGAAAAGGGATGAGAGTTTGTTACTAGACGGGTACTACGTGCCCGTCGTAGAGGTGGAGGGATGCAAGCAGACAGTTCAGAGGAACAGTGACCATTGAAGTAGCGAAAGAAGAGAGATAAAGATGCAACAGTGCGGCAAAGAGACAATGGTTGAAGGGAATCAG
>JAGKTI010010511.1:11372-28321 GCA_018397915.1 Birgus latro
AGAGGAACGATGGCCGTCTACAACAGCGGCTATAGAACGACCAGAAAGGAAGCTAGAGATGAAGGCACAGATAGAAGGATAGAAACTGTAGGAGGGCAGTTTGGAAATTAAAGATTTATGCCAGACTGGATCGAAAGCCTTTGTGATGTCAGTGCAGTGACAAAGCTGGGAAGTTGTTGAATGCCATGAAGAGTATGTATGAGGATGCTAAGGATGCAGTGCATGTAGATAGTGAACTGAGTGAATTTTTCTATTTGATTGTTGGATTGAAACAAGGATGTGTCATGTCTCCATGGTTGTTCATTCTGTGTATGGATGGGGTTATAAAAGAGGTACAAGATAGGTCAGTGGATGTTGGAGTGGCCCCAGTGAGAGAGAGCAGTGTGTGGAAACTCCCAGTACTGTTGTTTACAGATGATACTGTATTGTTATGTGAAGAAAGGGGAACTGCAAAACTTGATGAATGAGTTTGGGAGGGTGTGTGAGAAACAGAATCTTGAGGTGAATGTAGGGAAGAGTATAGTGGTGGTCTTCAAGAGAAATGAAGCCACTGAATGTACAGTGAGGCTGGATGAGGAGGAAATGGAAAATGTGAGTGTGTTTAAGTGCTTAGGTAGTGTGATGAGTAAGGATGGAAGTTTAGAGGGTGGAGTGCTTGAAAGGGTACAAACGCCCAAAGAAGTGATGACCCGATTCCCAGTACCTTTCGCTCAGAAAGTGGTATCTGGCAACTGCCGCGGCCTCGTTATATTTCCTTTAATGCACACTGGAAAGAGCAGTATTTAGGCAAACAACACCAAAAAGCAATATATAAGCATTTTTACTGTGTATATCTTGCATTATGGAAGAGGAAACCACAATATACTAAAGTTGATACTTAGCAGTACGAAAGAATGTGAAATGCATAGCCTATAGGTCAATGGTTTCAGGGTTAAAATGTGGAGAAACTCACATAATACTTAATTTACATTTTGAATCAACAATACTGAAGGAAAATGTCCCATAAAATAAATCACACAGTGGTAATGTCGAAATCACGAACACCATCAACTCAGATAAATAAACATCTAAAAATGTATTATTATCCACATTTAATTCTCTCTGCGGGATAATGTTTACGCAGAAAAACCCGTGAGTGCCGAAGCAAGATGGATCGTCAACTCGATGCTGTAGCCTGTCAGTGCGAGCAGATTATTGCTCTTTATTCAGCAAATATTCCAGCAAGACAGATATCCCGGCAACTTAACATCGAGGAGGACAGTTAACGGATAGGTAAGCAATATAGACATAGGTGGAACATAGAAAATTTGCCAATTGGAGCCCCTCCTAGCACAACACAAGACCAAGACAGAAAAATTATTGCATGTGTCCAAGAACAACCCCTAACCACCTGTGTTGCTATCAAGAAGCAAATTAATCTGCCAGCATTCAGTTAGTTATTCAGTTAGTGAAACCAGTGTAATTGCTGGGGGAAAACTAGTCAGTTTATTCACAGGACGAAATCCAACACACAATAAAATACGTAGAGCAGCTTCATGAAAGAACTAAACAGGGAGAGGATGATAGTCAAAAGAGTAAGAAAATGAGAACTTCAGGTGAAAAGGATTGTATAAAAAGGGGGAGGAGGAGATTGTGACAAAGACTGCGACATCCACCCACTCCCGCGACGTGAGACTGACTGACTAACGTAAGGCCTTCCGGGCATTGTTGCCAATGGAAAACCATTGAAATCTGGTAGATTGGTCTCAAAAATAGTAAAAATCCACCAGAATGAGGGAAATTAAGGAAAACAATGCTAGACAGGACTTTAAAAGAGCAGCAGATACACAGAAGATATTTAAATTTTTACAAGCTAGTTTGCATTTAAAACCTTTAAATTTAGCGGGAAATTGCTACATTGGTAACACACTGCTGGCATGAATCGTGACAATTGGAAACATGCCAGATGTTGCTTTTTACTTAATTATTGACATTGGCCTAAAAAGAATTAAACACTAAACTTAGCTAATATTTTTGCAAAATTAGTTTTTTTCCACCATAAATAATGTTTGCAGGGAAGGCAAAGATTGTTCCCGTCTCCTAACTCTCATTGAAGTGAATGTTGCCAGGCCAGGGGAGTTTGTCAGAGACTTAAAGAAAACGAGTCATCACTTATTTGGGCGATCGTACAACAGGGAAGAAAAGTTGCTACTTCTTTGAAAGCAGTGATAAGGAACAGGGAAGTAAGCATGGAAGTAAAAAAAAGGTCACTGCATGACAGTATTGTGATATTGTGATACCAACCCTAATTTATGGAAGTGAAGCTTGGACCTTGTTGAAGGGACACAAGTCAAGAGTGAGAGCATTGGATGAGTTATTTGAGAGGAGCACGTGGAGTTACGTGAAGAGACACTGACAAATTAAGAAGTGAAGCAGCGATATGGTGTGGATGTGGATGTGATAGAAAGCGTTATGAGAAATACACTGAGGCGGTTTGGCCATGTGGAGAGGATGGTGAACGAGAGACTAATGAGGAGAGTGTATGCGAGTGAGGTGGAGGGGGGGAGAGGGAGGGGGGGGCTGAGGATGAGATGGGGGGATGGTGTGGAGAGGTATATGGGAGACGGGGGTGTGAGCTGGGAGCAGGGCAGTGAAATGGCATTAGACAAGATGACATGGAGGTGATTTGTTTGTGGCCATCCCTTACCACATTGAGGCATCTGGCAATAGATAGATAAATAGTTGCAATATCTGCATGAGTAATTTTTTTGTTCCTTTTAGAATCCTGGCTGGTCTTGGATTCACCCGTGAGATGCAGGGCCGTGCGACCAAAAACTTTTCTGGTGGCTGGAGGATGAGAGTATCCTTGGCCCGGGCACTTTTCATGGAACCCACACTGCTGATGCTGGATGAGCCCACGAACCACCTCGACCTTAATGCTGTTATCTGGCTCGACAACTACCTACAGGTGACTCATAAATACTGCTATGTGGTGATGTCATCTTTGTCTTGTTCACCTCCATGTGGCTGTTTTGATTTTTTTTTTTTCACTCTCCTCTTTGTCCTTTTTCCTTTTGGATCCACACTAGGAAGTGGCATTGAGGCCCTTTCATCACCATACAGGCATTAGAAGTGTTGATGAGAGGAATCACCCCAGGTTCAGGGAACTGAGGAGTTGGTGCATTACTTCTTGTTTCCCATTATGTATTATGAGATATGATGACCTTCCTCTGGAGTTGGCAGTGCCTTGCTTGAAAAAAAAAAAAAAAAAAAGCCAGATTCCCATGCCTTTGGCTATGGAACCTATGGGAAACCATGCATTTGAACAACATATTCCTTGGAGGAGCCGTGGCTCAGTGGGTTAGAGCGCTCCGCTCTGGCCGTAGGGTCGGAGGATCGAATCCACCCAAGGGTCATTGGTAGACATCAGGAAGGGCATCCGGTCATAAAATGCTACACGCTCCAATCCAAAAAGGCCGACGCATGCAAGCATGTTGCAGCCTTCAAAAACTAAACGATCTCTGTGTGCTGCACTACATTTCTTGTCTCCTGTGTATCCTTTGGTATGTGAAGGGATACTGTGGTTTGTTGGCATGCCACTTAATGCACCAGCTTATCCATCATCCATTGGAGCTTGTGAACATAATACCTCAGTCACCAGAGTCACTAGACCACCTTTGCTTATGTTAATTTTCACACAGAATTGCGTATGGTAAAAATTAAATCAGTTAATTTTCAAGGTATTGTGTGCTCCCTCCCCCAGTTTCCACCAGTGCATCACAGCTTCTGAACTCTGTGTCATAGTAACCAGGCCACCTTTTGATTTACTAGTACAGTCAAAGACTAAAGTCGTGTCGCGGTTTTGTCGGAAGATTAAGTGCAACACTTGAAACATTATGACAGCTCTACCATAGTTACATATTCGTGGTTGGCAAGCCTGACTTCCTCAAGCTTCATATCTGCTGCTGATGGGATGACAGTATAAAAGAATCCAGGAAATTCCGAAGCCTTAACATCGACTCGTGAGAATTACTTAGCCCGAATTTCGTATGAGAGACGAATGCTAACGGTTAGGCTATGATCGCCTGGACATTTCATCTTGCACCTTAACACAAAATGTCAAGCAGACCTACTATACCTTGATGTGGAGAGGGAATGCCACATGCATCCAACTATTAGGGAGATGAGAGGTGGCATGATCTCTCTTTATCTATGGGGAGCAAATCCTGAACAGACAGCTCATACATTTAGTATATGCATAATCACAGAAAGGTGGATTAGGTGAATTCAGGAAGGCACAAAGGAGAACCATCATCATACAGGTTGTCCTCGTGTTACCACACCACTATAGGATCAGGAAATAATCACAACAATGAAAGTAGCACATGCACGCAGTGTTTATGCTGTAAGAAACGAACTGCACCTAGAATGAAGCACATGAACAGTTGTGCGTAGACTTTGGTTGTCTGGTTTGTGTTCAAACTCGTCTGTGGGATTCAGTTCGCCAGCCATTCGTAAAAAAAAAATATATATTATCATAATACCCCCCCCCTGGGGGTAGAGGTTTTTTCAAGAATTCTCCCCCAGTATCCCTGCTTGTCGTAAGAGGCAACTAAAAGTGTTGGTGGTGGGTTAGTGCCCCACCCGGTAAGAACATTTAACTAAAAAAGCGAACAAGAAGCCTCGGACCAGGACTGACCAAAAGTTGACGAAAAAGGACCGGACAAAGGATGTGGTAAAGATTGCAACGTGGAATGTTAGGGGTATGAATGATGAGGTGAAAGAGAGAGAGATTGTACAGGTGCTTGAGAGTGCAAAAGTGGATATATGTGGAATAACTGAAACTAAATGGCGAGGTGAGAGTGTGAGAGAATGGGAGTATGGATGGGGTATATGTGCAGGAGTGGGTGAGAATGAGAGGGCGAAAGAGGGAGTGTGTATTGCTGTGAGCAACAGGTGGAAGGAGAATGTAAGAGAGTATGGATCAGTTAGGTCAAGGATTGTGTGGGTAAGAGTGAAAGTTGGACTACAAATGTGGGCAGTTGTGTGCGTGTATGCACCAATGCAAGATCGTGTAAGTAGAGTGAGAGAAGAGTTTTGGACAAATGTGGAAGCCTGCTTGGAAAAATTTGAAAGGAATGAAAGAATGTTTCTGATTGGAGATATGAATGGAAAAGTAGGGAATGAGAAGGTGGATGCAGTAGTTGGTGAGTGGGGTGTGCCTGCAGAGATGGATGAGAATGGCAGTGCTTTAGTGGACATTTGTGCTGGGAGGGGGTTGGTGGTAGCTAACACCCTCTTCAGGCACAGAATGAGCCATAGGTATACATGGCGAGTGGTGAGAAGAGAGGACGGTGGAATGAATGAACAGAAGGCAATGATTGACTATGTGTGTGTGGATGAAAGGATGAGAATATGTGTATGGATGCAAGAGTATATAGAGGTTGGGGGAGTGGACTTTCTGACCACCACTTGGTGGTGGCCAGAATCAGAATCCAAACAAGATGGAGGAAGAGAAGAAGGGAAAGACAGGAGGAAGTATTTGTTACAAGGAGGGTAGAAAAGTTACAAGAGGATGGAATAAAGGCTGAATATAAAAGGGAAGTGGAGGAGCGATTGAGTAAATATAGATTGGAGCAGATGGGGGACGTGGAAGGTGTGTGCAAGGTATTCACAGAAGAAATCTGTGCAGCATGTGAGGTGGTGTGTGGGGTGAAGAGAAGATGAAAGGGGGTTCAGGGAACAGCATGGTGGACTGAAGAGGTGAGAGAGCTTGTGGCACAAAAGAAGAAAGCATATAATGAGTGGATGAGGAACAGGGGCGTCGAAGAAGCTGAGAGACGGATGAGAGAGTTATATGTAGTGAGGAGGAGAGAGGTGAAAAGATTAGTAAGAGAGAATAAGAGGAGAGTGGATGAGGAATTTGGAAGGAATTTGAGTGCAAAGTGGAGGGAATGTAAGAAAATGTTCTGGAAGGAGGTAACGAGAGCTAGACAGGGTGCCAGCAAAGTCAGTGGGGGTGTGAAAGATAAAAGTGGTAGATTACTAGTGGAGAAGGGAGAAAAAGTAAACAGATGGAGAGAACACTTTAATGAACTGTTGAACATAGAGAATGAAAGTAATGCAAGAATAAGTGGCTGGGGAATGGCAGGGAGAAGGAGGGTTGTGAGAAGAGAGGAAGAAATCAGTAGGATGGAAGTGGTGGAAGCAATGAAGAAAGTTAAAATGGGGAAAACCCCAGGAATTGATGGAGTGTGTGGTGAAATGCTGAAGCATGGGGGAGAGATAGTAATAGAATGGATGTGGAAGGTGTGCAGATTGGCTTGGGAGGAGGGTAGAGTCCCGGAGGATTGGAAGTCAGGTATAATTATTCCTCTGTACAAAGGAAAAGGGGAAAAACAGTGTGTGGTAATCGTAGGGGCATTTGCCTTCTTAGTGTAATAGGAAAAGTATATGGTAGGATACTTATTGACAGAGTTAGGGAAATTACAGATGAATTAGTTGGAGAAGAACAAGGAGGTTTTAGGAAGGGAAGAGGTTGTGTAGACCAGATATTCATTCTTAGATCCTTAGTGGAAAAGTTTCTAGAGAAGGGCAAGAAGTTGTATGCAGCCTTCATGGATCTGGAGAAAGCATATGACAGGGTGGATAGACAAGGTTTGTGGAAGGTATTAAGAATATATGGAGTGGATGGGAAGTTGTTGAAGGCAGTGAAGAGTATGTATGAGGGTGCTAAGGCTGCAGTGTGTGTGGATGGCGAACTGAGTGAATCTTTCCATTTGAAGGTTGGATTGAAACAAGGATGTGTCATGTCTCCATGGTTCTTCAATCTGTACATGGATGGGGTTATAAAAGAGATACAAGGTCGGGCAGTGGATGTTGGAGCGGCCCTAGTGAGAGAGGGCAGTGTTTGGAAACTCCCTGTACCGTTGTTTGCAGATGATACTGTGTTGTTGAGTGAAGATGAAGGGGAGCTTCAAGGCTTGGTAGATGAGTTTGGGAGAGTGTGTAAGAAACAGAATCTATAGGTGAATGTAGGGAAGAGTAAAGTGATGGTCTTCAAGAGAAGTGAAGCCAGTGAATGTACAGTGAGATTGGATGGGAAGGAAATGGAGAATGTGAGTGAATTTAAGTACTTGGGCAGTGTTATGAGTAAGGATGGAAGTCTGGAGGGTGAAGTGCTCGAAAGGGTGCAGCAGGGAAGGAAGGTTGCTGGTTCGTTGAAAGCAGTGATAAGAAAGATGGAGGTGAGCATGGAAGTGAAAAAGTTGTTACATGACAGTATTGTAATACCAACTCTAACATATGGAAGTTAAGCTTGGACCCTGTTGGAAGGACAAAAGTCAAGAGTGAGAGCAGTGGAAATGAGTTATTTGAGAGGAGCATGTGGAGTCACATGGAGAGACAGACTAATAAATGAGGAAGTGAAGGAGCATTGTGGTGTGGTTGTGGACGTTATAGGAAGCGTTAGGAGAAACACGTTAAGGTGGTTTGAGCATGTGGAGAGGATGGAGAGTGAACGACTGACGAGGAGAGTGTATGTGAGTGAGGTGGAGGGGGTGAGAGGGAGGGGGAGGCCGAGGATGAGATGGAGGGATGGAGTGGAGAGGTATGTGAGAGAGGGGGGTGTGAGTTGGGAGCGTGGTAGTGAAATGGCAGGGGACAGAGTGACATGGAGGCGATTTGTTTGTGGCCACCCCGTGTGGGATTGGGGCGTCTGGCAATAGATAGATAGATAGATAATACAGCAACTCTGTCTCACGTGTTGAATACTGTAGTCAATATTGTTTTACTGAATACTGTAGTCAATATTGTTTTACAACACTGTTAAATAATGTCAGTTCCAGGTCATAACTATCAACTTGATTAACTAACAAATAGTTAATAATGATGGAGAACTGACTTCCTTACAGTTATTCAGCTAACTGAATTGTAATGTTGCAGACATGGTAATAAAATAGAAAAGATAAGCAATGCTTCATATATACTATATAAAGATTAGTTTCGTTTAGTTATAAAAAAAATATGCTGGCATCCAGAGGCCAGTCACCTGGAGCAAATGGCAACTCAAGTCAGTGCAACCAACAGTCCGTTCGACACAAAGTAGACCACACCAAAACTACAGTCTTTCATCAGATATCTTTACCATCTTTCATGACACGACTTTTGTCTTTGACTGTACAGTACATGTGCATGCATGTACAGTCACCCACAAAAGTTTGTGGGGGTCCGTGTGTGTGTGTGTGGGCCTCTGCAGTCCCCACCCCTTTCTATACGGTGAGTCTGTATAACAATGTGACGATGCAAACACACATACACATGGCAGAACTATGGTGATGTAATATAGTAAGAAAGGATTAAGTTTGTCAGTCATATGTTATCAGTAGTCATAATCAGTTCAGTGTTGTACGATAAGATATGAAGGTTAGAGCCCTTTCGATGTGTAAGTTTTCATTAAACAAGTGAGCAGTGACGACGGTAGTGCAAATCAAGATGCAGTAGAATCGTTTAGAAAATTTGCTTCGTATCCATGTGAATAATGTTGTAAACCATTAAGAGCTGAACGCACACAGTATCGAACATAAATGTTGTTTAACATATCTTCGTCATATATGCCTCCATATAACCAGTGAAAAACACATCTAAATAATAGGTAATAAAACATTCTCAGCAGACCAAGACTCGAAACAATGAACAGTGAAGCAGTCTGAGTTGGCCAAAGTTGTAATGGAACAGCCTCAAGTCAGAAGGAGTTAAGTTCCCTCTATGCTATTGTATTTGAGGTTAAAGCCATTTGTTAATATAGAAATGAAATGGTATATACGCTAAACATACGAAATCTTCACTGTGCAGTCATTTGATGTTGACCAATTACTCTATATATAAATACCATACATCAGATTGCAATATATTGTCCTGCATCTTGACCTGCACTACCGTCGTCACTGCTCACTTGCTTAATGAAAACTTAGGCATCGAAAGGGCTCTAACCTTCATATCTTATCATACAACATTGAACTGATTATGACTACCAATAACATATGACTGACAGACATAATCCTTTCTTTCTTTATTACATCAAGTCCCAGTTCTGCCATGAGTATGGGTGTTTGCATCGTCACGTCGTTATACAGACTCGCCATATAGAAATGGGTGGGGATTGCACAGGACCACACACACGGACCCCCACGAACTTTTATGAGTGACTGTACACTAGAGTCTCAATTTAAGACAAAGGGAAGCAGCGATCTTGCAATAACTTGGGCATATAATTTCTCCCATAACTATTTAATTGCATGGTAATATCACTCGGTTGCACAGGAGAGACTACGGTATGTGGGAAATAGATTCGTTTAGGTATTGGATTTCCTGATGGCTGCATTTGTTTACAGCTTGTGCATTATGCTTTTGTCAGTCACTGATTGGCTTTCTTGACCTGACCCGACCCATGTGACCAACGTCCAATACCCATCACTGCCTTCCTCAGCTGTTGTGTTGACATAGTTGTGATTAAGCATTCGTTTATTTATTTCCTTGCTTCTCATTTCAATTCAAAATTCTTAGCATGCAGTTCCAAACTAACCTTAGTTATGGCTAAGCAACCTGAAGGTGTTATGAACACTATCTGTCTGTTGCCAGACATTTCAGTCCCTTAAGGGGTGGCCACAAACAAATCGCCACCATGTCTCCCAGTTCCCGCCATTTCACTGCCCTCCTCCCAGCTCACACTCCCTTGTGTCATTTACCACTCCACTCCATCCCTCCATCTCATCCTCAGCCTCCCCCTTTCTTCCCCTCCCTCCCCCCCCCTCCCTTCCCCCCCCTCCCTTTCCCCCCCTCCCTTTCCCCCCCTCCATCCCACTCTCATGCACTCCCCTCGTTAGTCTCTCACTCGCCATCCTTATCACATGGCCAAACCACCTCAGTGTATTTCTCCTAATGCTTTCAGTCACATCCACATCCACACTAAAATGCTCCTACACTTCCTCATTTGTCAGTCTGTCTCTTCATGTAATGCCACATGCTCCTCTCAAATAACTGATTTCTACTGCCCTCACTCTTGACTAGTCTCCTTCCAACAAGGCCCAAACTTCACTTCCATACATTAGAGTTGGTATCACAGTATTATCATGCAGCGACTTTTTTACTTTCGTGCTCACTTCCCTGTTTCTTATCACTGCTTTCAAAGAACCAGCAACCTTTCTTCTTTGTTGCACCCTTTCAAGCATTTCATTCTCCAAATTTGTATCATTACTCATCACGCTACCCAGGTACTTAAATGCACTCACATTTTCCATTTCGTCCTTATCTGACCTCACTGTACATTCAATGACTTCATTTCTCTCGAAGACCATAACTTACTCTTCCCTGCAACACACAAGAGCATTTATTCCCAAGGAGGAAATAAAATTGGTGGATGAAATGGCGGGTGGTGTGAGAGCTTCATGCTCCACTTAATGCCCATTGAGCTTCTCAGTCAGCATCAGGACAACAAATGAACTTTCACTGCTGCCAGGTTCGCATCATCAGGATTCCCACACACTGTCTTCATCATCGCCCAGTCCTTCCAAGTCGTTCTGATGGTGCTTTCATTCTTGCAATGCTTTTTTGTCATTTGGGTACATGAACGCTTTACTTGAATCAGTAGAAGGATCTTACAAGTTCAATTCATATTCGTCCAGTTTGTTTTCTGTATTTTTCTGACTATTTTCAGAGTGGTAAATTACCTTTTCCTGCTCAAAAATTTCCTGCCGTTTTTATCATAATGTAAATGCAGATAAAACAAAAGTGATGATATCTAGGGTTGGTGGTGGTACAATTAGAGGAGAGGGAGAGTGGCCATGTACAGTTTGCCACAAAGGTGTGGGAAGTAATTCCATCTTGTGCAGTGTTTGTGATAAATGGGTGCACAAGAGATGTAGTGGTATTAGAGGTAGACTGCGAGATAATGCTGATTTTATGTGTGTGGCGTGTCGGGGAGAGCAGATGGAGATTGTTAGGTGTGAAAGGGTTGAACTTGCTGATGAGTCTCTTGAGTGTGTGGAAGAGTTTTGTTATTTGGGAGACATGTTATGTGCCGGGGGTGGGGCTGGAGCTAGCCCGGTTGCTCGGGTGAGAAGTTGTTGGAAGAAGTTCAGGGAGCTGTTGTACATTGAGGGGACTCTCCTTACGTGCTAAGGGGTCTTTGTATGCAGCATGTGTTAGGAGTGTGATGCTCTATGGTAGTGAGACCTGGGCAGTAAAGGAAGAGGATATTCGCAGGCTTAAACGTACAGAAATGACAATGATTAGGTGGATGTGCAGTGTGTCCCTGCGTGCAAGGCCTGGGGGGGCTGGGTTTGCAATGGAAGAGTTGAGAGGTAGGATGGGACTGGAGTGTATTGGTGTTGTGATGAGGAGAGGTAGGCTGAGGTGGTTTGGACATGTGGAGAGGATGGGGGATGATAATTGGGTGCAGAAGGTGAGAAGTGTTAATATTGGGGGAGGGGTAGACCGAGAAATACATGGGACGAGGTCATTAAGTGTGACCTCAGGGTTAAGGGATTGAACAGGAAGGCTGTCAAAGATCGAGCAGCATGGAGAGCCACCATTAGGTGACCAAGGCCGACCCATGCAAGCACGTTGGAGCCTTCAAAAACGAAAACGAAACGAAAATGAAAACGACGTTCCTTAAGCCATATCTGCAATTGTCTGTCTTGACGTACTTAGAGGTGGTTTTCGTTTTCCAGCTTCCCAACTGGATGTATGGTTAGGCTAGGTTAGATTAAATTATTAGGTACAGTTTTGCTAGATTAGGTTAAGTTTAGTCAAACACGTAGGTTAGTACAGTCCTTATCGCCATTACCCTGATGAGTCAGACAAGTTGACACAGTGGAACATAGCTAAAAACAATGGGAAACAGACTTCGCATGAAACGTTTATTTACCACTTGGAAATAATCAGAAAAATATAACAAACTATCAGGATAAAGAAGAACGAAGACTATGGAACTGGACACTAACTTACAAGTACACATGGATGAAAGTACAGTGCCCTCACACAGTGAACGAGTTTGTGGGCAGCAGACAAGCTCGTTCACTGTGAACAACATAAGGGAAAAATAGCATATGGGTGGCACCCCCCCTGTGGCGGGGGGGGACACAATCTGGCCGTACTGTGGGGTGGTACTACTACTTTGCAGCCAGGTTGTGTTAGGAAGAATTCCGCCACCGTATTCCCTGTGTGTCGTAAAAGGCGACTAAAAGGGGCAGGGGAGGGGACTAGGGACCCCCTCCTCTGTTTTTAGGGTGAGGAGACTGTAGCACCAGTCGAGCAGGGCAGTACTCCCAGGGAGGATGGAAAGCTGATGACAGGGAGAGCTGGAGCTCCCGTTTCATCAGCCCTCAGGACTTGTTCCTGACCATCCTCCTTTGCTGAACTTTTTCAGTGTCTCAGTTACACAGAGAGTAGACCAGCATGCTCTCCTATACAAGTTTCTCTAACTGTCAACACCAAACTACATACACGCTACACACTACACTTCCTTTTCAAAATTCTCATAATGGCGTTCAAAAATCATGCCTCGGAGTCCCCAGGGGGGGGNTATCAACCCGACAAAATCTTCCTCAGGATTACCCACTAATGTTTAATAATGAACAGTTATGTCCTGCATCATCCTTGAACATGCTTGGGGTTTCATTCTCTCAGGATTTGTCTTGGAAAGAACATATTACATCTCTTGTGAAATCTGCTTCCAAGAGATTAGGTGTGCTAAGCCGATTCCGTACTTTCTTTACCCCTGCACAGTTGTTGACCTTGTACACGGGTTTTATTCGCCCGTGTATGGAGTACAACTCTCATGTGTGGGGAGGCTCCCCACATGCAGCTCTTCTCAATAGGGTGGAGTCAAAGGCTTTTCGTCTCATTAACTCTCCTCCTCTTACTGATTCCCTTCAACCATTGTCTCTTCGCCGCACTGTTGCATCTTTATCTCTCTTCTATCGCTACTTCAATGGTCACTGTTCCTCTGAACTGTCTGCTTGCATCCCTCCACCTCTACGACGGGCACGTAGTACCCGTCTAGCAACAAACTCTCATCCCTTTTCTGTCCAACTCTCTAATGCAAGAGTTAACCATTACTCCCAATCTTTTATTTATGCAACTGGTCAACTCTGGAACTGTCTTCCTCTGTCTGTATTTCCTACTTCCTATGATCTCCAGTCTTTCAAACGCAGTGTGTCTAGGCATCTTGAATTGAACGGATCTTGAATTTGGCTCTCTTTTGTACTGTTTTTGCTTTTTCTTGGAAGGAACAGTATGCATTAAAAAAAAAAAAAAAAAGGTGGTGGTCCTGATTGGCTTGAATACAGGTGGTTCCAAGGCAGGGAGATACACTTTGGGTGTCCCCGCCACATCACCTTCCACTCCCTCGTTCCCTTCACCAGTCTCGCCCTCATCACCTGGCTAAACCATTTTTCCACATGCTTCTACCTCATTCATCGTTCCTTTAAAGCCTTCAAAGTCCAAAGATGACACCACTGACATCACATCATCATCATCTTCCCCAGGAAGTGTAGCAGATGATGTAGAGGCAACTGGCTCTTGTTGTTCTTGAGTTTGGTAGAAGTGTGTGATGAGTGTTTGTTTTCTTCTGCTGACTTCCATATTGTGCCTTTCATTGTAATAATGAAAAGTGGTTTCTGCTCCACTGAGCACCTCCTGTGTCCTAAGATAGCTGGTTTCATTTGCCTTGACTCCTCTCGGAACATCCACTGCCGCTAGAATTTCACTTATCTTCAACATAGGCAAATCTTCATCGATGCTCCATTGGATTCTGCACAACAGGTTGCTCAGATCTGGCCTCTTGTGCAGCATCTCCTGGGGGGGTTGGGTTCAGTATGGAAGATTTCAATTATGGCCTACTCTTTCTCCTGATTTTGTTCACTTGGGGTTCAACTCATTCATTATGGTTTTGTGGACCAGATTACCCCCTCCTTTTTCACTAGGCAAATAATTTACTCTGAATACATCCACTGTGTGAGGACACTGTAATTTTTTTCTAATTTAGCAAACATTTTTGTTCCATTTGTCTCCTAAAACTGAGAAACCTGTATGATTATGGGGCAAAGTCAGTGAGACAAGAGAAAGGACTGATAGCCGTATGCATAGTTGGTCCAGAATGTGTTGGAAAGTGCAAAATCAGACAAAAAATGTGGAACTGAATGCTAACTTACAAGAACACATGGATGAAAGTTTTTTTTTTCTCCTAATTAGCAAACGTTTCTGTTCCATTTCTACCCCTAAAACTACAAAACCCATTATGAGTGTCGGGTAGAACTAGGTGAGACACGAGAATGGATTGATAACTGTATGCTTAGTCAGTTGGAAATGTGTTGGGAAGCACGAAATTGAATGAAGAATGTGGAACTTAACGCTAGCTTACGAGAACACATGGATGAAAGATTTTTTTTTTTTCTAATTAGCAAACAATTTTCATTTCATTTTGTCCCTTAAAATTGCAAAACCCATTATGAGTGTGGGGTAGAACTAGGTGAGGCACAAGAAAGGACTGATAACCTTATGCTCAGTTGGTCCAAAAATGTGGAACTGAACGCACACATGGATGAAAGGTTTTTATTTTTTATTTTTTCTGGTTAGCATACAGTGCACCCTCACACAATGTGAGTTTATGGGCGGCAGAAACCCTCGCATTCTACAGTTTTGCATTGTGTGAACTAAAGAACTTATGGGAATAATGTTATATGGTGGACAGCCAACCCAGGGCTTGGTCCTCGGGTCCCCTTCCAGCCTACTCTACCCTGCTAATACTTTGTCTAACAGTACTTCAGGTTGGACCAGCAAATAAAACAACAAATATAACACCACGTAAGAAGGGAGGGGGTGGGTGGGTATTCGAAGCTCAGGGCGTTTACTCTTGCTACTCTCACTGTCATGGCTGAGGTCTCATGGAGGTGCCATAAAGCTTTCAAGGTCGACAGCTGAGACCAAGATGAACAGGGGGGTACTGCTAGGATGCTAAAACGGACAACAGGATGAGAGGTACAACATGTGTTCTCACGGCGGAGTGTTTGTGTACCCAGGAAAATGGGTAGATGGCAAGCAGATAGCTGTCCTGCCACCCACCATTTTGAATCTTGCTCATTGCCAGCCACCTGCCTTCATGTAACACTCACATTGTCCAGCCTGATACCTGTAGTAGTGGTGGGAAGTCTATTTTTGCCTTGGAATCATACAGCCGATTCGCATGTTGGAAAGTTTGATTTGCAGATTTCGCATTCGATAAAAATAAGCATTTTCTGGGTTGACCTTGCATTGTAGGTGATTCACATCGTGTGAATTTGCGTTGTGTGGGGGTGCACTGTACATTTTTGTTCTATTTTGTCTTTGAAAATTGTGAAACCCATAAGTTTTCATCTAACCATGTGGCTTTGAGTGTGCCCAGGATAGGTACTCAGATGTAAACCGGCCAGTTATGGGCAGTCTGGAGGATGACGTCACTATGCGTGACTTTTAAATTTCATCGCTGGGCCAGCTGGGTTCCCGCGTGAGCTTGAGTTTTTCCGGGTGTTGATATGGTCAGTCTCAGTATGCTGAGTGTGCTAGAACAAAAATGTGTTACTCAACCATGTGTTACTCAAGGCTTGAGTGTACAGTAATCCCTCGATTATCCAGTATAATAGAGCCAAAGGCATGTTCAGGTGATGGCTCCATCCAAATAATGGACTTCTCCCCTGGCCCCCATTTGTACATAACCTGACTTTGAATGCCAGTGTAAAAGTCCACTACAGTATATCGTACAACAGTACTCTGGTCAAGCAGACCTAAATATGCAGTGGGCATGCAAAACATAATGGCAAAATGAAATAAAATCATGGTAAAATATAATAAAATTATGGTACAGTACAATAAGCTAGAGTAAAATCAACATCAACACTCATGATTCAACCACCCTGCATCAGGCTTACCCAGGATCTCCTGCTTCTAAAGAGTCCACTACCCTCTTCCATTTCCCTGGTGAAGGGGCCATCATCACACCCTTGGAAGAGGCAAGCAAGTAATAGCAAGGCCTGAAGCAGGTAGGGAACAACCACAACCCACCACATGTACTGCCATAACAACTGTCCGGGAAGAGCTGTTTACTACTCAGTCGCCGTGTGGGACCTGAGAGCAAATGAGGGGGTCTCTAGTGGATGCTGTTTAAACAATCCAGCCAGACATGGCGGAGCCACCAGGCTTTTCCCGCCTGGCTGTGTGCAGAATTGTTCACGCGACCATAATTTCCACCTGGATGCAAGCATTTTGTCTGGATATTATGGAGAAATGTACGAATAATGGTTTCACACAGCCACGTCACAGCGTCCGGGTAATGGCCATCTGAATAATTGAGAGATTACTATATATGCGAACATACTGTATATCAGACTACAGTCCAATATATGGTGAGAAATGTCTTTGCAGTCATGGGAGTATGAACACTACAAAGTAAAGCTTTCATGCCAACATGATGCAAGACATGGTAAGGTGGTTAAGTAATATAGAAAAAAATGTGTGCGAATATAATCATCCATTAAGATGCTGGAGCGAGTTGCTTTCATGTGGTTACACTAATAAAACTGCAGAAAGATGGTGTACTGATGGAGAGTAGTTTCAAGCCGCCACCCACCCAACATATGCTTTTGAGCCTGTAGCAACAGCAACGCCTTAAACCCACGGCTTTATTTCTTTTTATGAATTATGCCAGATATTGTACCCGGCTGAAAAGATTGATATCAGGCTGAAGGGATGGCTTAAGAGAAGTATCCTTAGACTGAAGGATTAGCTTAAGATTTAAGCTATCCCTTCAGCCTGAGGATACTTCACTAAGGCCATCCCTTAAGCTTGAAGATATTCTTTTAAGCTGAGTACTGTACAGTCATCTGGCATAATATCCCCAGGCTGAAGGGTTAGCTTAAGAGAAATATCCCCAGACT
>JAGKTI010010512.1:0-28320 GCA_018397915.1 Birgus latro
ATATATATATATCCTTTGTAACTTCTTCACTCCATCACTCCTTTATAACTCCTTCCCCCATCATTCCTTTATTAGCATAACTTCTTCCCCTCATCACTCTTACACACCATCACTCCTTCCTCTACCGTTCCTTCCTTCCATCACTTCTTCCTTCCAGCAGTCCTTCCCCTATCACTCCTTCCCTCTGTCACTCCATCCCTCCATCATTCCTCGCTGCTCGTTTTCCCTCTGTCACTTCATCAATCCATCAGGAAGTTACGAATGGTGGAAGGAAACAAAGAAAGAAACTGACTAGGAAAAGGGGTAAAAAGAATAAAGAAAGAAAGTAGTGGGATAAAAGGTAAAGGTGGTGGCAGACGCCATGAGGTGTTAGCCGCGGTGCTTTTCTCCGTAACTACGGCCTTTGTGCCTTTGGCGGGTTATTCGCGCACTGGTCTGAAATGCAAGGCCACTCCACAATCCAAGTTTCCCAGTTACCTTTTCTAGGTGTTATCTTGTGTACTCAAATACCACCCTATATGTGGTAGATGAACACCTAAGCCGAGTGGCTCCAGCTACCCTTACCAGGATTCGAACACTGGTGCAATCGGTTACCAGCTTCTTATTTATCGATGCTAACTCCTAGCCCACTTAAGAGAAAAGAATACAAGAAAAAATGTGTGAAAGAATGAGAATACATAAAAGTTAGAAAGACAATAAAGAAGATAGGAAGGAAGAAGAAACGAGAGGAAGGGAGGGAGGAAGGAAGAGAAAGTGACAGAAGGAGGAAAGAAGTGACAAGTGACAAGAGAAAAAAAAAAGTCAAGGAGAGCAGAAACTATAGCAAAGTGAAAAATGATGTAAAAAGGAAGCATGAAGGAATAAAGAAAATGGAAAGACAACACCAAAGACAATGAAGCAATGGAAAAGAGGGGAAAGAAAGAATATACAGAAAGATGAAGAGATGAGAGTACGAAAGTTGAGATGCGAAAATTACACATTAAAACGAAAGTAGGAAGAAACAAATGAATAAAGGCAGACAGAAGATAAGTAAAGACGAGAGAGGTGAAGAGAGCAATAGAGAGGGAAGGGAGGAAAATGAAGGAATAGAGACCAGTGGTGGTTGTCTGAAGGAGGGTGACGTTAAGCCTCTCAGGGACCACCCACCTTCCTTCTTTCAGTCCTTCTTTCCTTCCTTCCTTCCGACTATATTTTCACCTTTTCGTCCTTCCTGTCATTCGTTTCTTATCTTCTCTTTCGTTTGGCAATCCTGTCCTTCTTTCATCCCTTCCCTTCCCTTATCATTTTCATTCGTTCATAAATTCTATCCTTCCTATATTTATTATTTCTTTCTTCTTTCAATCCAGCCAGTTTCTTCGTTCCTTACTTACCATTTCTTGTTCTTTTCCTTCCTTCTCATAATTCTTTCTTTACTTCTCGAATTTCTTTGCCGCCTCCTTTGTTATGGTCCTTCCTTCTCTCTTTTCACTTAATTCGTTACTTTCTCATCATTCTTTCCTTCCTTTCTTCCCCTATTTCTTCGTCCCTTGATTTCTTATTTTTCCTTCCATTCTCCTCTCCTCCTTTCACTCCAGTCGTCCCTTAATTGTTTGTCCTCGCCCTTCCTCTCTTCGCATTTTATTTCGTTTTCTTCATTCCTTCCTTGCGTCCTTCCATCTTTCTCTAGTTTCGAGATTGCCTTCCAGCCTTTTTAAGTCCCTGTTTCTGTCTCACAATCTCTTTCATTTATTTACTTCTTTCATTCCTTTTCCCATCTCCATTTCATCGTTCCTGGTTCTTCCATCATTCTGTCTCGTTGCCTTACTTCTTTCCCTCTCATATCCTTTCTCTAATTTTCTTCATTCATTTATTCTTTCTCTAATTTTCTTCATTCATTTATTCTTTCACTATTATTCTTTCTCTATTTCTTCTTTCTCCTCCGTTCTCCTATGCCCCCCTCCAGTATTGATATTTTCTTTTACTTTATTCTCTCTTTATCCTTATTTCTCTACCTCAAACATTTCCGTCTGCACACTCTCTTCTTACGCCTCACCATAATTCCTTCATACCTCCTTCTCTCTCTCTCACTTCCTTCATTTCTGTCGTTTCCCTTTCCCTCCGTACCACTTCCATCACATCCGTCTCTCTTCTCTCCCCCCCTCCTTTCTATATCCCTTCCTCTCTTCCGTTCCATTCTTTCCCTTCACACTTTTTCCGTTCCTCCACCTCACTCTCTCCTCTTCCTTTCTCCGTCCCCCTTTCCTCCCTTCTCTCCACTCTCTTCCTTCCTCCCATTCTCCTACCATTTCCTCTTTCCCACCCTTTCATCGTTTCTGTCTTTCTCCACTCTTTCTCTTCTGTCTTTCTCCACTCTTTCTCTCTCCCCTCCCCTTTCATCGCATGCTTCCCTCTCCGTCACTTCATTTGTATTCCTTCCTTCCTCCCTCACTTTTCACTCCCCCTCATATTCTTTTCTTACTCCCTTCCTTCCTCCTTCCCTCCCCACTCCTATCATTTTCCGTCCTCTCTCCCTCTCTTTAAGCATTCGTTGTTTATTTCCTTTCTTCCTCTTTTACTGATTCCCTTCTTTCGTTCCTTCCTTCCTTCCTCCCTTTCTTTCTTGTGTCTCCTTTCTACCATTATCATTCCTTCCTTCCCTCCTCCCTTCCTTTCTTTCTTATGTCTCCTTCCTACCATCATCTTTTCTTTCTTCATCACTTACAAATTTACTTATCTACTTATCTGCTTACTTACATTAGTTCTTTCTTTGTTTCTTCCCTCCTTCCTTCCCTCTTCGTTGTTTCTTCTTCCCTCCTTTCTGTTTCTTCTTTCCTTCCTTCGTTTCTCTCTTTCTCTCCCTCTCACCTTCCTTCCCTCCTTCCCTTTCTTCGTTCCTTCTTTCCACCCTTCCTTCTTTAAACTCTTCCTTCATTCCCTCCTCGCTCCTTCTTTCCATTTTTCTTTCTTCATCTTCCCTTTCTTCATTCATTCATCCGTTACATACTTACTTCCTTCCTTCTTTCCTTCCTTCCTCCCTTCCTTCCCTCATTTGCATCCTTTCTTATTAACTTCCATCCTTTCCTCCATATTCCATACTGCCCGCTCATTAATATTTTCTCTTATTCCTTTTCTTTCACTTATTCCTTCCTTCCATCCTTTCTTCATATTTTATCCTGCTTCCCTTCCTTCCCAGCCTTCTGTCCCTTCCTTCATCCACTCTGTTTCTCCTTCCTCTTTCCCTTTCTCTCCTTTCTTCCATTCTCTTCCTGTTTTTCTTCTCTCTTTTCCTTCCTTGCTTCCTTCGTTGCCTCATATGCCTTTCTCCATCCCTCGCTCTTAGTTTCATTCTACCCTCCTCCTGCCTTTTTCTCCCTTAATCTCGTTTTTCTTCTCATTTCCCTTCGTCCTCATCACATATATTTTCCCTTCCTTGCTTCATTTTCTTTCCATCCTTCCTTCCCCCTTCCTTTCAGCCATTCCTGTTCACCCACTCCTTCCCAACCTCCCTCCCACCTGTCCCTTTTACTTTGTTCACCAGTTCTTCCTTCGCTCTGCCCTCCCTTTCTGTTCATAAGTCCTCTCTAATCCCCTGCTTTCCTTTCCCCTCTTCTCCCATTCCCTCGCCTCTCTTCCCCGTCCCTCATCTGTTCCACTTTCGACCTCTCGCTCTTTCCCGTCATCTGTCCCTCCTTCACCCACCCCTTCAACACTCTTCTCTTCCCTCCTCTTCCCTTCCTTCCTTACTTCCCTCACACCTTCTCTCAGCCGTTCTCCTTTCGGCCTCCCATCCCTTTCCCTCTCAGTCTTTCACCTCGATTCCCTTCATTTGTTCCTCCTTGACCCTGTCCGTCCATCCTCTCCTCTCCTTTCCCCTCCTCTCATACGTTCCTACTTCGCCCTTTCCTTCCCTCTACTCTCCTACCCTCCCCTCCCCTCCCCCCCCCCTCCCTCCCCTCCCCTCATCTGTTCCTCCTTCGCCATCCCCTTCTTCCTCACTCTCCTCATATATTTCCTCCCACCCTCCCTCCCTCCCTCACGTCGACTCTCGCATTAAAATCGCATCATCTGCAAACAATAACCTCCCCCCTTCCCTCCCCTCCCTCTATTTGTCCCTCCCTCTCTTACCTCTCTCCTTCTTACCTTCCTTCTCATTTGCCTTGTATTTTTTTCTTACTTTTGCTTTTACTGTTTCTTCTCATTCATACTTTGTTTACCCAGTTCCATTCGTGTGAACAGTTTATTTTAGCTACTTTAGTTTCTCCTGCGTCTCACCGTGCAGTTTATATGAGCTGAGCGTGCTTAATTTTTTGTTATTGTTACTGACGCAGTTCGAAGAGAAAATCTGAATTGAAACCTTCACTCTGCCCACACCAGCCAACCTACAGCCTCCACCTACATGCACCTCCATTCCAACCCGTCCCACTGACCCGTTTCACTCCGTCTTCTTTTTTCTGGCCTTCTCCACATGGTATTTCTGGAGAGAAAAAAAAATGTCACTTATCCTCCCCATCACCAAAACATACAACACCCATCCTCAGAGCATATACTTCACCTACCGAGTCCCACTATCATCCACACTTCCCATTCACTCCTTGCTGCACTATGTAAAACCCAGCTAGTGTAAGGGCGTGTCCATATGTGTGACGTGCTGAAAATATGTAAACAACACAATATCGAATAAGCTGCAAACAAGCTCTGAACACCAGCGTCCAGTTCATGTTGGTAACATTATAATCCAGTCTTAGCTGCCTCGTATGTACACAATTATAGCATCACCTCTGTTGCCAGTAAGTTCAAAGCTGCACTGAAACACGTTTGCATACATCAGTCCAAACACTCCTGCATACATGTATCAGTCCAAACACTGCTGCATACATGTATCCAAACATGCGGCCAGTTGTGCTGTCAACTCATAGGACCCATGTGGACGCGCACTAAGGCAACCCCCAGATATCCATTGACATGAGTACTTTTACCATTAAAACAAATTAAAAATGGTTTTAATGCAGATATCAAGGGTAGTAGGATAACCCAAACGGGATATTTAAGATGAATTTTATAGTGGAAACTCCTTCGTTCGTTTCATTTTATAAGGCTCCAGCATACTTGCATGCGTCGGCCTTGTCACCTGATGGCGATTCTCCATGATGTTCAATCACTGGCAGCTTCCCTATTCAGTCCCTTATCCCTGAGGTTACACTCAGTGACCTAGTCCCAGGTCTGTCTCGGTCTACCTCTCGCCATCCTACCGCTATCATTAAAACTTCTCACTTTCTGCACCCAATTACCATCCCACTTCCTCTCCACATGCTCAGACAACCTCAGTCTACCTCTCCTCATCACAACACCAATACACTGCAGTCTCATCTTACCTCTCAACTCTTCCATCATAAACCTAGCCCCCCTAGGCCTCGCACTCAGGGATGCACTGCACATCCACCATTTCTGTACTGTACGTTGAGCCTGCGAATATCCTCTTCCTCTACTGCCCAAGTCTCACTTCCATACAGCATTACACTCCTAACACACACCACATACAAAGATCCCTTGGCAAGGGGGGATAGCCCTGTCCATGTAAGGAGAGGCAACAGCTCCTTGAACTTCTTCCAACCACTCCTCACTCTACCCACAGAGCTCCACCTCCAGCACATAACATGTCTCCCAAATAACAAAACTCGTGCATACACTCAAGAGACTCACCAGCAGGTTCAATCCTTTCACGCCTGGCAATCTCCACACGCTCTACCCGACACACAGAACACATGTAATCAGCGTTATCTCGCAGTCTACCTCTAATTCCACTACATCCCTTATGTACCCACTTATCACAAACACTGCACAAGATGGAATTACTTCCCACGCCCTTGTGGCAAATCGCACATGGCCACTCTCTCTCTTCTTTGACGAATCACCATTAGTCCTAGATACCATCAGTTTTGTTTTATCTGCATTTACCCTTAAGCCCTTGTGCCCCATACCATCTCTCCATTTCCTGAACCTTTCCTCCACATCCCTTTCATTCTGTGCAGTCAACACCAAATCATCAGCATACAGCATCTCGTATGAGAGTTCATTTCTAAAGTACGGTGAGAGGGCTTCAAATACCATGATGAACAACAAGGCACAGAACTGACCGATGGTGCACACAAACATTCATGGAAAACTTATCACTCAAATCTCCATTCTCCTTTACCTGGGTGCGAGCACTCACATATATGGCCATAACTACCCTATCCAGCCACTCCTCGATTCCAGGCTTTCTCATTGCCCATTTCACCACCTCTCTTGGGATTCTGTCAAAGGCCTTCTCCAAATCAACAAAAACAAAATACAGTTCCCTTTTCTTTCCTATATGTTTTTATCAAAGCTGTCAAACAATGAACATCGCATCAGTGATCCCTGTGCCTGGCGTAAACCCAAACTGCATCTCATCAATATTCACTCTTTCTCTAATCATACCTTCTAGAACTCTCTCCATTACCTTCATTATTTGATCTAAAAGCTTTATGTCTCTATAATTCCTCTTTCCAGAGCATCACCCTTCCCCTCATATACATTTACAATTATGCTCTTCAGCCAATCATCCGGGACAACACATTCATACATAATCATATTTATCAGATCAGTGACTAACCCCACTCCTAAATCTCCCAAGACCTTCAACTTTTCAGCAGTCAACCCAGACACACAGGCTGCCTTCCCCACCTGCATCCTCCCTATTGCCCTGCTCACATTAGCAGCATCAATCAAAGTCCAAGGGCCAAACACTGCATCTGCTGGCTCCAAACCTTCCCTGTCCCAGTCAAACTCCTCATTCAACAACCAGCTGTAATGCTCTCTCCATGCATCTTTAATATTCCCACTGTTCACCACTAAGTTTCCTTCATCATTATTTGCACACAGTTCACCTATGATGTCCCTATTCTCCCTCCTCATCTGTCTTGCCACCTTAAATATCATATTCTTCCTTTCCACATGCTTTAGGTTGTCAAGTAAAAGTCTCTGTGACTCAGACTTCGTCCTGTAAACCTCTTTTCGAGCCCCACACTTGGCAGCCAAGTATTCCCATTTTTAACACCCTTCTTCGATTTCCGGAAAAGCCTTCTTTTCTCCTTAACTGCAGCTTCTACACCCTCATCCCACCACCATGTTACATTATACTTTGGGGGGCCCCTTGTCTGTCCACATACTGAATCAGTTACTCTCAAGAGGTTGCTGTTGAGGGGTCTGTACTGTTCGTTAACACTTCTGTCAATGCCTCCCTGTTCAGCCACCATTCTCCTCATCTCACTACAGAAGGCATCCCGTACTGCCTGTTTTTTCAGCTTCTACACTTTCCTCCAAGGTGTATAGGTTCTCATTTTCATTACTCGCTCAGTAATGTGTGTTGCTACACATACTCCTTGCTCCCTATAACTTTAACACCCTAAATAACCTCCTATCACCTCTCCTGACCAAGAAGTAGTCTATCTGGTTGCTGTTTCACCCAGACTCGTATGTAATCAACCTACTCTCTCTTTTCTTAAGATATGTGTTGCACACAATCATGTTCATTGCCTCTCCAAACTCGAGTATCCTTTCCTCTTCCCCATTTCTTGTACCATATGCATACCCCACACATATTCCTTCATATCCTTGAACTGCTTTCCCTACAAGACCATTTAAGTCCCTTACCAAAACTACAATCTCATCATCCCCCATACCACTTACTACACGTATAAATTCATCCCATAATCCATCTTTCTCTACCTCATCCAAGCCTGCCTGCGGAGCATACGCCGTTATAAAAGCAAGTATGATCCTACTAAACAAAATTTTCACTACTATTATCCTATCACCGTAATAATAATAATAATAATAATAACAATAATAATAATAATAATAATAATAATAATAACCATCCTCATCCTCATGATCATCATCATAATAATAACTATAATGAAAGCAATATCAACAGTAGTAATTATTAATCACTTTGTTTCATTTATAAAGGCTCCAGTATGCTTGCATGACTCAGCCTAGGTCACCTAATGGATGCTTTCAACGCTGTTCAGTCTCTGGCAACCTTCCCGTTCAATCCCTTATCCCTTTGTGACCTCATCGAAGGTCTTTTTTGGGCTGACTCTTGCCACCTTACCCATGAAGCTCACATCTCTCACCTTCAGCACCCATTTGTCATCATCCGTTCTCTCAACATGCCTGAACCACCTCAATCTATCCCTTCTCATCAAAACACTGATACATTCAAGGCCAATTCTTCCCCTCAACTCTTCATTCGCAGTCCTTACCCTCCCAGGCCTCCCATTCAAGGATGCACTACACATCCATCCAATCATAATCATTTCCATATGGTTGAACCTACAAATATCCTCTTCTTTTCTGTCAAGATCTCACTACCAAACAGCATTAAACTCCTAACACATGCTGCATACAAGGACCCTGTAGCACAGAGGGAGAACACTTTCAATATCAGGAGAGGCAACAGCCCCCTGAAATTCCTACAACCACCCCTTACCATACCTACCCAGCCCCACCTCCAACACACAAAATCTTCGTCAAACAGCAAAACTCCTCCACACACTCAAGAGACTCCTCAACATTATCAGTCCTTCCTCTTCTCTCAATCTACATGCCCTTCCTGACGGACTACACACAGAAAATCGGAATTATTTTGCAGCCTACCTCTAATACCACTACATCTCCTATGCAGCCATCTATCACAAACACTGCACAAGATGGAGTTGAGTCCCACACCCTTGTGGCAAACTACACCAGACCATTCTCCCTTTGATGTGACAGTATCAACACCAGCCTTTGTACGAATGTAGCCCTATTCCATCTCCAGTTTCTATATCTTTCCTCCATCTCCCTCTCGTTCTCCATAGTTAATGTCAGGTCATCAGTATAGAACATCTCCCATGTAAGTCAATTCTGAAGTCACATAAGAAATCTTCAAGCACCATGATGAAAAATAAAGGGACTCAGGACTAACCTTGATGCACCAACATTCACAGAAAAGTTATCACTGAAATCTCTGTTCACTCTCACATGGGTGCAAACGCCCTCATACACTGTCATAACCACTTTAACCAGCAACTCCTCAGTCCCAACCTTTCTCATTGCTCATTTCACCAGGACACTAAGAACTCTGTCAAAGGCCTTTTCCAAATCAGTAAAAGCAGACCTTCTTTCCTGTAAATTTTTCCTGAAGCTGCCAGACAAAGTATATTGTAGTAGTCCCTTTGCCTGGCACAAATCCAAACTGCATGTCAACAGTATTCACTTTTCTTTATTATACCTTCCAGGGCACTCGCCATCATCTTCATTATCTGATCCAAAAGTTTTATACCTCCGTGATTTCCTCTTTCCAATGCATCACCCTTTCCTTTAAACACAATTACAGTCACATTCTTTAGTCAGCCTTCAGGGACAACACACTTATAAACAATCCAACTGATCAAATGAGAAACTAAACACACGTCTGTATCTCCTGAGGCTTTTAACATTTCAGCAGTCAACTCAGACACATCCGCTGCTTTACCCATCTGCATTCTGCTGCTTGCCCTGCTAACAGCAGTAACATCAATTAACGACCAAGGCCCAAACACTCAATCTGCTCATTGTTCAGCAACCAGGTGTAAAGCTCTATCCAAGGCTCTTTTTTATCCTCCCATTCCTCCACTACCTATCCCTCATTGTTTTTTACACACTGCTCATCTATGATATCTATGTTTTAACTTTTCACATGTTTCACCACCTAATATCACATTCTTCGTTTTGGCACTATTAACGCTGTCCAGTAAAAATCTCTGAAACTCAGGTTTTGCCCTGTATACCCCCCCTTCTAGCCCTACAGTTGGCATTCAAGTACTGCACTCTGTTACCACCTCTATTATTTTTTATTTTTTTCATTCCTGAAGAAGTCTTCTTCTCTCCTTAACTGCAACTCCCACACCCTCATTCAACCAGCATGTTACTCTATGTCTTGCTGGGCCCCTTGTTCATCTACACACTAAATAAGTAAATCTCAGGAGACTGTTCTTGAAAGCTCTGTACTGCTCATTTACACTTCTGTCCACAGCTTCCAGTTTGGCCACCACTCTTCTTATCTCGCCATAGAAGGCATCCCTTACTGCTTAGTTATTCACATTCCATATTTTCCTCCTGGGTGCATAGGCTAGGTCCTTTCCTTCATCGTGAGCTCCTGTAATACCTTGATGTATATCAGTAATTTGTGTTGCTTCACACACACACATCCATCCCGTTAACTTTAACATCCTTCACTAACCTACTACCAGCCCTCTTGACCCAAAAGTAGTCAATCTGGCCACTATTGCTACCAGAGTCAATGTAATAAGCTTACTCTCTAGTTTACTAAAATGTGTGTTGCACTCAATTATGTTCATTGTCTCCTTAAATTCTAGTATTCTTTCCCCTTCCACATTCCTTGTGCCATATGTGCATCCACTGTGCACCCCCTCATATCCTTGAGCTGCTGCATCCTCATGGCCATTCAAATCCCCACCCTTCCTATGCTAGTGCTGCTGCACCCACATGACAGTTCAAATCCCATCAAAAGCAACAAACTCATTGTCCACTCCATCAACCATATGTACCAAATCATTCCAGAATCTGTCCTTTTCCTCCTCATCCAAGTCAACCTGTGGAGCATGTGCCAATAGTTCTGTGACCACGAGTATTCTGAACAACGTTTACAACGTTATAATCCTTTCATTCACTGTGAATGACACACTTCACCAACTTCTCTTTGACAAGGATGCCCACACTACCATATCCGTCCACACCTCCATTTCAGAATAACTTATTTTAATGTATGGAAAAAGGAACTAAAAGCCAGAAGCCTGCAAGATTGTTCCCTCCAAGAAAATAACAAGAATAAAATGTCAGAGAGGCAAATTCAAGATCTGTTCATTTCGAGATGCTTGGACAGACTGTGTGCAAAAGACTGGAGGTTATAGGCTGTAGGAAATACAGAGGAAGACAGTTCCAAAGAAGACTTGTTCCATACATGAACGACTGGGAGCTATGGTTAACTTTTGCATTAAAGAGCTGGACATAAAAGGGATGAGAGTTTGCATAGTAGTGGAGGGATGCAAGTAGAAAGTTCAAAGGAACAGTGATCATTGAAGGAGCAATAGAAAAGATATAAAGATGCAACAATGCAGCGACGAGACAGAGGCTGAAGGAATCCAGTAAAAGGAAGAGAGTTAATAAGACGAAAAGCTTTTGATTCCTTGTTAAAAAGAGTTGAATGTGGGGAGCCTCCCTACACATGAGAGTTGTACTCTACACAGGGACAAATAAAACCCCTGTATAAGGTCAACAACTGTGCAGGAGTAAAGAAGGCACAGAGTCGACTTAACACACCTAATCTCTTGGAAGTTGGTTTTACATGAGAGGTAATATGATCCTTCCAAGATATATCACAAGAGAATGAAGTCCCAAGTATGTTCAAAGATGATGCAGGATTGAGTTGGACATTGGTATAGGTTAAACGATTCTCCTACAGATTTTGATGGGTCGAGACATGTAAGAAATGAGCTTTTGATGCATTAAAACCAGCAAAATTATTTTTACCCCAATCAGAGATAATTATGACCTTTGTCAGACATTAAGTATGCCATACCCTCATACCTTGTTTGTTAGGACCTGCTGATATGGATGCTGTAGGAAGGTGAAGGATGAAGTCATCAAAATATGTGTGGATAGGGTTAGATGTACAGTTGGAATATAATTAATGAATAGAAGGAAGAAAGTTTGTGATAAGGCAGAGCCCTGAGGAGCACCAGTATTGATAGCCTAGGAAAAGAACACTGGATGTCCACAACATCAGCTATAGAACGACCAGAAAGGAAGCTAGTGATGAACAAGTATAAGGATAAAAACCATAAGAGGACAGTTTGGAAATTAAAGGTTTATACTGGACATGATCAAAAGCCTTTGAGATGCCAAGTGCAATGACAATGCTTTCGCCAAAGTCCCAAAAGGAGGTTGACCAGAAGTCTGAAAGGAAGGTAAGAAGATCGCCAGTGAAATGTCCCTGGCAGAACCCATACTGGCAATCAGAAAGAAGGTTCTAACAGGAAAGGTACTTTATATTTTTTGGTAAGAATATGTTCAAAAACTTTAGAAATACAGGATGTTAAAGCAATTGCGTGATGCTTAGAAGGCTGGAAATGGTCACCCATCTTTGGGACAGGATGACTGAGAGTAAACGTCCAGCAAAATGGAAAAGTACAAGTCGACAAACAGAGGCAAAAGTTTACCTAGAGAGAGTGTAAGCACAGAAGCACAGTTCTTGAGGACAACAGGAGGAACCTCATCGGGCACATATGCCTTGTTATTATTAAGGTCAGTGAGGGCAGAAAGGGCATCAGTTGAATAAGTTTTAGTGTCAGTCAGGAGGAAGTTAGAGGAGGGAAGTAATGGAGGAATGCACCAGCATTGTCTAATGTGGAATTGGAGATAAGTGTCTGACTAAAGAGTTTGGATGTGCATTTCATTGGAAGAAACAGCTACAGAGTCATCTAAGCAGAAAGAAGGAGGGAAGGATGATGAAGCACAGGCGTAGAAGTTTTTGTCAAGGTGCCAGAAGGAGTGGGAAGAATTTAGGTCAGAGAGTTCAGAGCATTTAGAACAAATGAAATTATTCTTAGCAGAGTGGACAACAGACTTAGCACAGTTCTGCACAGAGACTGCATACATTACTTGCTGTGATCTGACTCAATGAGCAACCTTACTTCATGCATGATGTCGAACTTTGTGGGGAGTTTGCAATAGTCAGGGGGTTGATCTGTCACTATAAGCCCTTATGGCTCAGCAGGAACAAAGTCCAGGTCGTCTCAACAGCAGAAGGTGCTACAGCAGCTCTGGATGCATTTCACATGGCATTCTGCACTCTTTCACTTATGGAAAACACCGAAGCAGTTAAGTACATGATGAGTAGGCAGAACATCACCGGGACATTTGCTTCCCTGCTGACCACATATAGATGTAGGACGAAGAACTAATTTAGAGGACTTGCCTCAAACGGTGCTGCAGCTTAAAGGCTGGCCTACCTCTCTGGTAGCTTTCCTAATGGAACCCAAACTGTCTTACTCTAAGAGACAATGAAGGGCAGAAAGGTTTTATCTTCCCCAATTACCAAGAGACCTGAATATCCAACAACATGCAACATTCACAGGGTTGATGATGGCAACGGCTTCCCTCCTCCTGTACTAGTTGAGCCAAAGAGGCCAGATTCTGGCTGACATCAGTGTCCATCCGCAGTGTCACTGTGATCAAGGATGCAGTCTTTTATAGCAGGTGGCCTGGTCTACATGGCAGCCCCAGAATATGAGGTGGCACTATGCAGGCAACAAGAACAGGATGGATGTAAACATGTCTGGCTTTGTGCATTCATAGCAGCCAGCAAATAGAATGATTCTGCAGGAACTGCCATTCGTTCCTGACTTTAATCCCCACAGGGAAGTAAATGAAACCTCCGGTTCTCTACCACCCATAGTGCAGTTCCAAGGTTAACACCCTCTCTGACTCAAAAGAAAGTACTCCGCATCACTACAAGTTGGGCATCGAGGTGGTAAGAGATCCAAGACTCATATATCAGACAAATCTTTGCACTGCCACACTACTGAGGAATGACAGAACTGTGACTCAAAACAAAAGACAATGAAAAGAGGCAAAGGGAAATCCTCCTTCTGTTAGCAAGACAAGGAAGGAGAATCCAAACAGGATTAGCTCCCTGAAGCCCACTTTTAGCTACTTACTGACCAGGCTCAGGTCTGGCCTTAGTTGGCCTGGACAGCAAAAGTGATCTGGCATAAGCTTTCCTGGCTGTTTGTAAAGTTCCCTCCACTTCAGGTAGCAATGTTACCCTCATTGCTCAGCCCATTATTAAGGCCCCACATCTATGAAATGTAGCTACAAGTGATGAAACCCACTTCATAACTCATGTTATCATCGTGTCCATTCACTGTTTCCAAGCAGGATTCATCAAAGGCAGTTTGGTAGGGAATATGAGTCAGCTCAATAAATTCATTGTCACCCACTGATTCCATAAGATGACAACAGCTCAGTTTCTCTGCATGTGTCATAAAGACTGGCTTACCACAGGTGACTTCTATGAAGTGTACTGTCATGTTCTAATCCATCTACATTTCTGCAAGTTTTTGGTGATTCAGGTGGACAGCACCACATACCTCTTCAAAAGCCTGTCTCTTGGTCTCTGTCTTGTCTCTCGTTCCTTTTCCATCGTGTTGACGCAACCGGTACCAGGGGAAGTTGAAAAGCTGGAATACCTCAATGAATTGTTCTCCCTTGCAGCCTCCATGAAGGAGTTCTTGCAGGTACCCGGAAAAATTCTCCCTTGCAGATGGTAAACTGGCATGCTCTGTAATAGGACATCAGGCAAGACAGAGTCCAGCTTACTCCAGACAATGTTCGAAGGCTCTACTGCAAGTTTTTTTGGGGAGTAGCTTCCATGCCAGTGACCAGGAGGCAATAGGAATCACTCCTTTAAGAACTAAGCTTCACATCAAATGTTCTCTCTTTGGCTGGTTGTCACATCACATTGTTCAGAAGGTTACCAAGATGATTCAGCAAGGTGAAAGTCGTAGGATGTGCTCAGACCCATGCCTGACAGCCTCATGCATCTCCTATAAACATATCTAATGCTTTTTGTACTCGTCTACAAGGTACAACGGACACCTTCAGTGCCCTAGTTGATTGTGGCGACAGATGCCTTCAACGTAAAGTGGGGCATGCAGTCGTATCTGCCCTGCTGAAGCATCTTCCGCCACCATAGGGAGAGGCTGGCAACCTCCTGGTGACTGAGACCCTGGTCGTGTCCATCGAGCCTTATGCACAAGAAAGGCAGAACATCTCATTACACCTGATTCCTGTTGCAGTTACCTTGTGATATGGCTATGGTATCATATCCTACCACCGAATCATCACCCTGCTGAGATGGAGATTCTTCCACAAGCATCACCTATCTTGGCAGAAGGGCTTGCAGTGGTCCCTTGCAGCAGTTCTATACTTCCTTCACTCCACAGAGTACTCAGCGTCACCAATTGGCTCTAGAAGGCCTTCTACCTGGTGGCTCTGGCAAAGGTGTAGCAAAGGTCACAGTTTATGCCACTCATTCACTCTCTTGAATAAAGTACAACATAGCAGGTTGGTTTGGTGATGTCTCTGGCATCTTTTCTCTGGTGAAGAACGAGAGAGATGACTTCTGTCTGAGGCCTCTAACAATGTGGCAGATGAATGTTGCCTGTCATTCTCTCTGCCCCAATTGCTGTATTACAAGTTTTTATGGACACCTCAGTAATAGGGAAACCAAAGGAGACTCTTATGCAGTGATTCAAGGGTTCCCATCTCTATGATGGCACATCCAAGATCGCCTGGGACAGAATCTCAGAAGCGGATCCAGACAGAGCCCCAAGAGCACATTGACTTTAGGAAGGGATGACTGAACTTCTTGAGAATGTAAACACTGTCATTGGTGCAACATAGTAGAGCCTGGACACCTCACTCGTTATGAGGTACCTCAATCACAATGTTGAGGACATCCCATGCATAGAACTAGTGGTTTTCCCGGGTCAGAGGTGGCGAGGAGACTGGGCTGCTGCATCATCAGCTCAGAGCACACTGCAGGCAAAACTGCTGCTGCCACCCTCCGATGCACCCACCCACAGTCAGTGGGGCCGCATGTGACTCTTACCCATGCTTGGTGACCCAAAGGGATGTGTGTGGGAGCAATCCACGTGCCACCTGGACTGCCACTTGTATCGGTGATGCCTGTCATTATCAGTGCGGCAAGTTGTCACTGTTGTGCTACGCTAGTGAGCAGTACTCAAGCATCACTGAATAATTATCACTTCTCACTTGAATGATTCAAGGAAATGGACATTCAGCTCTAAAAAGTTACAGCAATTTCATAGTCCGACGTGTAGAGTAGTAAGGCCGAAGTGCTAAATCTAAAAATTTGAAAAGTGGAAGCAGTACATCAATACAGTGTCCAGACCTGCCACCCTGTACTGCACAGGGCCAGAGGCTCTGGCTAATCTTCTTTCACAGTCCACACCACTGGAATTAGAGGGAGTGAAGAGATAGGCTCTTTTGTGACTAAAAATGCTGTCTCGTCCCCACAATCAGAGAGAGGATAAACATTATGCAACTTCACCCTTTCCCTCAATCTCTTTATGATGCAGAATTTCAAATGCTAATGGCCTCACCTTATCATAATATTGGCTTTGCAAAACCATTGCCGAAAAGCCTACTTGTGCCAAGTAGGTTGGGGCGGAGAGTTAGTTGCATCACTGTTACCCACCCCACTTTGCTTCTTCCCCACTAGGATAACAGGTATTACTAGAATGACTACTTCGATCCAAGGACGACCCAGGGTTGAACTGTTATGGGACAGGGAGGGGAAGTACATTTCTGAGATGCTGAATCTAGTTCAGCAATGATTCAATTTATTTCTCTTAAAAACAATGGAGAGAAATGCAGGACCTGCATCATTGAAACACGTTCACCTGTAGTTTTTTAAATACTACCTGTCCCCATGACATAAATAGGTTTTTCACCTACAGGTTGCAGAGCCATTATTATGGAGGTGGCTGGGACATTAACCACCTGAGTTTGAGGATACCTGTCATGGGTTATTCCAGGCACCTTATACATTTATATTTATTTCAGGATACATGTATCGAACTGGAGGAATTAGATACAGCCTCAGTTAACCTCGAAGTTGTAGTATGCTCATATATCCAGAAGGAAAAAAAATTGGAATAGAATTATTTGGCAGAAGACGTCCGTGGGCTGATGGGATTAGAATGGAGGTATAGACAATTTCTCTACAGAGTATGTTTACAGTCCCTGTCGTCAGTTTCTCTGCAGTTTCCCTACAGACATGTTCACTACAAACAATTTCTTTATAGTTTCTCAGTTCACGATTTCCTGTGATCACTTTGTTTACCATCCGAGATCAAGTCAGCAGTTGGTTCATCACTGTCCTGATTTCGCAAATGAACTTGATGTGTTTAGCTTGTGGGTGTTGTGGTGATTCAGAGATCAAACTAAACCACTCAAACTAATAACAAACTTCAAAATAATCGTGGGTGTGCTTGGGCTAATGAGAGGATGAACAGAAGAAGCAGCCTGTCAAATACACAGTGTTGTGCAAGAATTTTACCCACGTTACAAACAAGATTGTTAATTCAAAAGATATAACAGCGTCTGCCAGACATTCACCCTCTTAGGGTAGGGGTCCTGACTGTGGCCAGACTCCTGAATTTTCTGAATATACAACTTTTCCATATAATTCTTCCGTCCGAGCAGTTCACGGTACTGTGAAGTCAACTCACCCCATTGTTTTGTCCTGGAAATTTGTTGGAAACCTTACAGAAGGAATAATGGCGCTTATAAATTCATGAAGAACGGTTTTTATCTTTGTAATACCTCTCACGTCTACATGGACAACCTTGGTTGTAAGAGCTAATTCTTTCAAATAATATTTTAATAGTATATCTATATCATCATCAACATCATTATTATCATCATAATTCCCACTATGAAAAATGGACCGTGTAGCATAAAGTAATGCGGAGAGGAAGACAAGGAAGTAAAATAAGTTCTCTTGACAGTATCCGTTTAAAGAGTTAATTATATCCATTCACAAATCATACAAACTTTCCATTTTTTCTCCTTGTCATCATCACAGCCTTTCTCTTTTCTCCAGCTTCCATCGCCCCCTCACTTCTCGTGCCTCATACTCCTTATTCTGTTCTTTTTTTCCCTCCTGTTTTCTCTGATCTATCGTTTCCCATCTCTCGCCACACTGAAACTCTTATACATCTTTTTATACCCCCTCTCTTCTTTACATTCATGTTTTCTCTCCTCTTCCCTTCTCTTCATATATCTTTCTCTTCTCTATTTCACAACCCTGCTATATTATGCCATCTCTCTTCTTTCCTCATCTTGTCTTCTCACATTCTGTCTTCTCCCTTCTCCTCTCTCCTCCCTAATTCCTCGTTATCCCTTGCCCTTCATTTTACAAACCTAATATGCTCGTACCTCTGTCTTCTCATCTTACTCTTCTCCTCTGTTCTCTTCTCCTCTTCTCTCTACTTTCTTTTCTGCTCCATACATCCTTTTCCTATTCTCTCTCCCTTTCTCCCAATCTTCTTCTCCCTTTTCTTCTCTTTCATTCCCTTTCCCCCCTCTTCTCTCCTATTGTGCTCCTCCTTCTAATCTCCTCTCCTATTCTGCTCCTCTCTCTAATCTCTCGATACTACCCGTACCCACCACTTCGCAACCCTGATATACCTCGCTTCTCGCCATAACACAACCCTGAAATAATGGCCTTGCCCTAAAATGCTTACAAGATAAAGATGGTGCTGGATACTAGAATTTGCTCCTAACATTTTACTGGTGGTGCTGAATCCCTGTATATATTTTTCCTGTAGTTTACTTGTGTTGTTTAATCCCGTCATTTTACATGTGACAGATTTTTTTATTTATTTGTTATTTTTTTTATTTTTTTATTTCAGTGCATGGTGTCGAATACAGCTACTTGCGCCGGTATTTAGTCCTCGGTACTCAGTGCTCAGTCTGCGGTCTTGGAAAGCTCTGAATTTCGGTAGGTATGTTCCGAGTATATGGTTATAGTTCTAAATCCATTACACTGGTTCCTGGTATTTTGCTTGTGCTGAGTCTGATATATTTCCTTCCAGTACTTTTTGTGGTGTTGGATCCTGGTATACTTATTCCTGGTATTATATTTATGATGCTGAACCCCGTCACTGTTCTGCGTAGTATTGCTGTTACCGTTACATCCATTATTATAGCCTGTTCCTGGTAGCCTACAATGATTGTGGTGTTGGATCATCATTATCAGCAAACAGAGAAAAGGAGAGGTCGTTAGCGTGGATGAGCAAACGTGGAATCTGTGTGTGTGTGTGTGTGTGTGTGTGTGTGTGTGTGTGTGTGTGTTGGGAGTCTTGAATTGGTTGAGAAGGAGGTCCCAGTTTTAGTAGAAGGTATGATGCTGCTTCCACAATTAGAAAGTGTTTACTTCACCACACATTCAGCTTGCCATTGGAAGGAGGAAAGTTGCCATTCCACTGCTTCCATCCCTCTTAACCCGTTCCCTTCACAATCTGTACCACGAGCTTCATCCCTCACCTTGGATATATCATTAATATTTTATTCTTGTTGCTACCGGATGATTTGTCCGACTTTTACTGGCCTCAGCACTAATATGGCGTACAGTCTTGTTGGAGCTGATCCTGTTCAAGATCTGTGCTGTGTTAACACCTGTCTCTTTCGCCACTGTGTCAGCAGGTATTTTTCCTTCTTGATGGAAGTCTACGAGTACTCACTGAACCTATTCCCACGAAGGATGAATGTTCCCAGCCTTGTAATTATGGTTCAGTTTCTAAAATATCTTGCATTTCCTAAGACTTAAATCTTTCCAGAGCTTGATGATACTAAGACACCAAATTATTTCATAACCATCTTTCTGACTGCCAATACTGATTCCATCTGGGACGCTACACTGGCGATCTTCCATTTGAATCATATTCCTGGGCATTTCTTTTCAGGATTTGGGTGGAACGTTAGCTACTGCTGCTGTATTGAAGGCCATTGACAGAGTCTGGCATAAATCTTAATTTATAATCTACCATTCTATCTCTCCTTTGCACCTTCATCTGACGTTGCTCGCCAGTTATTCTATAGCTGCAGTAGCAGATGTTCTCTATTCTTCTAAAACCATCAAACTTTGGAATTTTTCAGGATTCTGTCCCTTCACCAGCTCTCGTCTTCTTTTCATCAGTGATCACCTCAGTTGTACAGTCATCCAAAAAAGTATCGACTGTTTTAAATTCATATATCATTCTGAAACACCTGACGAAGCATTGTGACGTACGCAGCGCCCTGTAATTATAGGTACAAATTTTGTGTATGGTAATTATTATGACTCGAAATCGCATAACTCTTCACATATTGAATGGTACATTTTTTGAGCCAATTTGTTGATAGATCCATATGTCTAAGCAAAACTCACTCATTTTCACAACCATCGATCCCCAGGTGTGCGATACATTTTTGGTTGACTGTAAATCTAGCAATATCTACTCATACACAGGTAAGTTCATGCTTCACTTATCCACCCACTTTTAACAACAACCATCACACCAGACGCTTAAGAAATTCCAGGATGAGGCTTTGGCACACCTGACTTCTGATTTGTCGAAGAAATGTTGTTATATTTACTATCTCAGAAACCAAGCTACAATAGGTAAAGTCTTCCACAACACTCTACCCTTGCTTTCAACAAAATACAGTTCCGTCCATCATCTTTTCTCAACATCGAACTTTATCTGGGAAAAATCACAATATTGTACTGCTTTAGGAAAATCAGTTTCTTAGAGGTTACATGTGATGAACTGACTCCACTCATTTGCTGACTTCTTACCTGAGTCTAATCCCCCCCCCCCCCTCCCTCACAAACCTGCATGATACACAGCTTTCACGTGAAGGAGGTTCACCACATATAGTTTCCAAACAGAAGAGAGTAAATGGTTTTCCGCCTCATCAGCACTTCTTTATTCTGTAACTCTTTTCGACCTCTCTTTGCCACTGCATCCATCTCTCTCTCTCTCTCTCTCTCTCTCTCTCTCTCTCTCTCTCTCTCCCTTTCTCTTACCCTAATCACTAATCTTCCGAACTCTGTTTGTGCTCTTCCCCATCAGTAACTGGGCACACAATATCCATCTAACTAGCTACACACTCTCATCCTTTTTCTATGCAACTTCCTAAAGCAGTGAATCAACCAGTACTTACAGTTTTAATTAATACAGGTGGTCACCTCTGAAACTGTCTTCCCTAGATTGTCGATCTTACTGCCTACAGCCTTCAGTCTCTTAACTGAAACGTGTGTTGACATTACGAAAACATCAAATTTTGATTAATTTCGTTTTTGTTCGACTATTTAGAAGGGTCACGTCTGCATGCTCCAAGGTTTAGATTCTCTCTCTCTCTCTCTCTTTTTTTTTTTTTTTTGCATAAAGAGGAAAGGCTGCCCAGCAATAAAAGGGCTAATGAAGGCTGAAAAACCATTTTTCGTCCATCACATGATGTAACTAGAAGGCACTCAGAGAGCGCATACGCCCGTCAGTGCCATTACCATAAAAAAGGATTTGGCTCCGGATCAATGGAGATTTTGTGTGGAATACATAGGATCCGGATCCGCCCTCAATTTAATCTATTGTTCATTGACCCATGGCGCATTCTTCCACAAAATTTTATTGAAATTCAGAGAGGACTTTTGGAGATATGATACATAGGATCGGAATCCGGACCCAGATCCGCCCCAAAATTTAATCAGTTCTTCCTTGACCCATAACCCACCTTTCCACCAAATTTTATTGAAATTCACTGAGAACTTTTGAAGATATCATCTGGACAAACAGACAGACAAACATAGGTGAATACATAACCTCCTCCAACTTCGTTGGCGGAGGTAATCAAAACAATTTTGGTCCCGAACTTCCAACTTGTTAATTAGTTCCTTCTCAAAATTGTAGCTGCTGTTCGAGTCACAGTGCTTCCTTCCCTTTATCTTGGCTCTTACATCCAATCCCTTATTTAGTTACTACTGCTTCTGTCTCGTTGACATAACTTTTTGCATTAATTCTGTTAATATGCTCATGCTATTTTTGTTTCATTACCTCTAACTAGATAATTAATTTCATCTCTTTAGTTGAAGGATTTCGATCACGCATTCTCTGTCCCATGAATTAGTTAGCTGTATTATATTTCTGTTATTCTGGCTTTGCTACTCTGATTTTACAACTCATAACAGAGAGAATTCCTACATGCAAACGATTCCATCCTAAAAAACACAGGGATGAAGAGTATGCTCAAAAGTATGCAATGGTGGTCTCAAATTGATCTGAGGTGTTCACTGCAACTGAGGATGCTGTTGAACGATGAGATACATACCTCAGCATGTTACCCAGTTTGTGCTGGAGATTGTTCAAGACTGGGAGTGCGTCTCATCAAGGACACTCTACATCTGAAGAGAGTCGCGTTGCCAGGCTGGCTGAGGATCTGGAACAGCAAAGAGTTTTGTGTCATTTGGCGAGAGTTTGGCTAAGAAGGAATAAGGAGAGGTATTTCAAGAAAATCGCAAATGACCTTCGATATTATCAAACGCTTTTCCTGGTCCACTTCCAAAATTTCCTTACGTGATCACAAATTGTCGGCTAGTGTCAGAAATAGGTGTGTATAGTAATATTTTCCCTGAATACTTTGAGTAGCTGTATGTGGCTGAAACCCTAGGCTTCCATTGATCGTTATGCAACCAGAGGCTGCTGTTCCACCATTCGAAAATGCCTTACCATGTGCCAAGACACAGCCAATCCATCCCCTGCAGTCATTTTAGTGCTGAAGTATAAATACAACAGGATAACTAGTCAAAGATGTCACATAACAAATTTGGAGTAAATTGGGTGAAAATTGACGATATTATGCCCATTTGAAATTTTAAACCTGACCCACCTGATATTGACCCCCCCTACCACTAACTGGGAGGTGACCCCCCTGCTGTAATGAGGCATGTTGTAGGATGCAGATTTGAAAGAGGCACCTTTAGATTTTGGTCTCATGTCGATATGATGAATTTGAAGAGTTATGGCGAAAAAACTATTTATTTTCCTTTTTTTTATTTTTTTTATTTGGGCCTTGTCACGAATTTTCTACATTGTAACGTTGTGTTGAGTGAGTCGTGACATCGTCCCGTAAATTTCAATTGTTTGTTGGCGCGTTAGCCGTTATGGCGCGGCGCGCGCACCTCCCACGCTCGTCGCGCCCCGATTTGTATGGGAGCTCAGTTTGCTTGTAGACGCGGCGCGACGCGGGACGCCTCTCAAAGGCTCTGTGCTTTTCTAGCGTTTTTCAGATTTCAGCTTGTATTGGCGTGTCTCCTGCAGCCCCACCCACTTTGGTGATCGTCACAGCAGCTCTGTTTCATCCATACCGATCAGTATTTTCTGGTTTTTCCCTAGGCTAAGCTTTTTGAAATATTTAGCCGTTATCTGAGTGTTTCAGCGAGTGAGTGGATTCCTTTATTTGATTTGAATTTCATGTAACGTAAATTCATTTCTTTGTAATTAATAAATTCACAGTTCTTTTCTTGAGCTTTGTTAAAGTTGTTAACTGTGTTTAATTAGTCCACTCTGTTATTTAATACAGTTTGCTACTCTGCGTTAGCACAACTTTTGAATTAAATCACGGCCAGTACTTAGGCCAGCTTTGAATCACTATAAATCCGTTGTGCTAGCTGGGAGTTGGCTCAGCCAAGAGCCTGTTATTATTATTATTATAATTTTTTTTGATTGTTGGGGGGGGAGAAGAAACTTTCTCGTAGGCCAACGGTACAATATTGCAGCTCTGCTGCGTGCCGTTAAGGAAGTTTGTAATTCTCGACCCTAGAGAATTGACATAGCACACTTAGCTATACATTGTATACCAATTATACAATATTTCATTATTTCTTGGGAATACTTAAATTTCCCCTGACATCTGGCGACACGCCAGAGCAAACTCTAAATTTCCCCTGACAGGCCTACAGCCTGGGCCTTGACCCAGTTTGGCCCCAAATTTTATCAGGTGGTCAGAAGGTCATAGCCCATCGTCCCTGAAATTTTAATAAAAATCTCACCAGTAGTTTTTGCATAATGTTGTTAACAGACAGACAAACAGACAAACCGAGTGGAACAATACCTGTCCCCGAGTCCCTCTGGAGCGGGGACGGGTAATCAGGAAGATAGTGTCTAAATTGAAAAAAGGTAGGAAGACTGATGTTTGTGGTATCCCCAAGGGGCAGATCAAATTTGGAAGCAAAGCCATGTTCCGGATATTACGTGCAATCATGGAAGCCGTTTGTGGAACCGGTGACATTCTTCCTAACTGGGCATGGAGTTTGGTTGTGTGTGGCTGGAAAGGAAAAGAAAACCAATGTGACTCCAATTTCTATCCTGAGACATAGTTCTTGCTCATATTCTTGCTCATATGCTTATGACGTAAATTTGAGGTCAATTGCGAAAATTTCAGAGGCCTGAGAAATCCTGTTTCATGTCTAGAAAGGCTACACTTGACCACATCCCAGTACATAGAGCACTCCTGGTCTTCTGGAGTGGGTTTCCTGTGGGATCACTAACAGCCTGTGCTGATCCCAAGTGTTTCATTCAGTAAACTGGTAGGCACCAAGAGAACTTCCGGGACTCCTTGGTACTTTGCAGGTATTATCCAGCTCTTAATGATTTGTAAAGAAACTATGAGTATTATCAATATAAGGCTGATGAACATGAGATATTTCCCCAGTATGTTCTGGCATAAGACACGAATGTGTCCTTGCCCCCAGATTTCTCAGCCCCTGCATGGACTGAGTGCTGAGTTGGGCTGTGAAACAGTCATCGTAGATTATCGATTAAAAATATTTGCTACAGATATTAACTTTGCTGATGACACAGTTATCCTGGTGGATTTGCTGAGAGCTCTCCTGAGTGTTCTTGGATAACTTCGCAAAGAAGTAAAGCCACTGTGACTTAAGGTTTCCTGGACCAAAACCAAGAGCCAGGCATGTATGTTTGCTTGCTGGATAATGCAGTACAGTCTGTTCAGGAATTGTTGAGGTCATTGAAATTTTAAAAGTATTCATTTTTCGTGTGAGTGTGGTCCTTAACAAGGAGAGACTATCTTCATATACCTGCAGTGAAACTATGAATCACCTGATGCAACAGCTGACATGTCAAATCAACTAAAATTTCAAGCTGAACAACTTTGTAAGTCATAAGAAAGTCGCTAAAATGTCTCCATATGGCCGAAATTGAAAATCGCTTAACATTCAACTGGTGCGAGAGCTGGCATGATAAATCAATTCAAAATATCATACTGGGCAGCTTTATGCATCATAAGATAATTGCTCAGAACTCTCCAAGAGCAGATATTCGAATTTTCCTTGAAGAAGAAAAAAAAATGAAAATCATCTAATAGTCAGCTGATGCATCAGCTGATGCAACAGCTGACATGTTAATCATAATTTTATGCTGAGCACTTTTGTGTTTCATAAAAAGATCGCTCAGAGGTCTCCAAGAGCAGGTATTCGAATTTTCTTGAAGGATAAAAAAAAAAAACAGGTGAACCACTTATAAACTTGCCGGCTTTGCTGCAGGTAAAAATGGGATGTCAGATGGTGACATTTTTGCTGGACTGGTCTGCCTAATGGTGTTATTGGCTCCTTGAATTTGAGCATTTGGCGTTGCAATTTATACAAAAGAAAACTATTTGAATCTTTAAGGTACTGGCACTCCCTGCCTTGCTTTATGGGTGAGAGACATTGCCCGCGAACAGCATTTTGGAGTGAAAAATTAATTCCTGTAGTAAAAACTACTATCAGAGGATCATGGGATCTTGCTGGTGCAACTGAGTGCATAATGAGCAACTACACCATGAGATTAAATCAGTACTTATTACCTGCATCATATGTGAATGTCCTATCTGGTTTTATGGGCATAATGGCACATATCCTTATGGTTGATTCTGCTCAAAGGGTTGTATCTCAGACAATGTGAAGTGGGGATCAAAGGGAGGCAGAAAAAATTAAATCTGAACCAGGTCAATTATTCTTTTCAAAAGTTACATTGCATGAGAAGAGTTCCTGTCTTGAGGCTTACACAAAGAAACTCTTGGGTGGAGTCGGATGGTGAGTCAGGCTATGCACCAACATAGTGTCCACTCCAATTTGGGCTAGTAAGTTAATAGTCTACCTCTGTTTTCTACTTGGTTGAGAGTCGGCCAATCGTATCATTCTTGCCAGGGAACTATACCAGAGGAAAGATAAGCAAGTCGCCCACGGGAAAGATGCCTTAACTGACACTCCCTTTCAAAAATTGGCAGTTGATATTGTGAGACTCATTGGACCCACGAGTAAGGGCGGAAACACGTATCTACTCACACTAGTTAAATATGCTATACGTAATCCCTTGCCATCAGTCAAAACATAGTGAGTAGCGGCAGCCTTCTTTGAAATATTCTCTAGGTTAGGGGTAACAAAGAGAATGGTTATAGATAAAAGGTCTCAGTTCACCTTTCAACTTATGCATGAGGTCAAAAGGTTGATGTCCATAAAGCACTGTCCTATAACTCCCTATCACGGCATAACCAGTGGACTAGCAATGAAAATTAATGACAACCTTAAAGTATTAATGACAACTTAAAAGTGTATAAGAAGCAACCAAAAACACTGGAACAACAATTGTTTGACTTGTTTTTTGCCTGAAGATGAACCCCTCAACTCAGCATGGGGATTTCTTCCTTCGAGTTACTTATGGCAGGCACCCCTGGGTATCTTGTGTCATTTATGGAACAAGGAAAAAGCAGGATGATGTCAGAACATTTTATCATTATGTTTTTGAACCTAGAGAAAAGTTGGTATTAGAGCTGCTGAGTAAGTTCAGCAAAGATACAAACTCATCTATGATAAGCAGGCAAAAATTAGCTGTAGTGTTGGGAATGAAGTCCTACTATAGTTACCCACTTCTCCCTAACCTGTCCTGGAGAAGAAAGGACTTACGGACTACATGCTGGATGTTGGTGGAGAGTGGAAAAACTTTCATGCAACGATGCTTCACAAATATCTCAAAAGAACTCCTGCAATACCGGCAATGGAAAACTAGGCGTCTCTGGTCGCAAATGAGAGTTTGGCAACAGTGATGGAAGATTGTGTTAGGGAGGATGTGTAATAGGGTAAGGCCAAAGCTCTATCCGTGTGAGTGTGTGAACAAAATAACTAAAATAATTTTGATCTGATTTTAACTATACTTGATGGAACTACTGAAGATCAGCCAAGGAGCTAGCCTTTTGTTATTAGAATAATTGGTTACTGTCACAGTGTACGGTTAACTTAAACATCTTTTATTCCATTTAGTCCATACTTTGTGGAACAACCCAGGGTAAGGCGAAGATGAAGGGAATCAATTTTGAGAAAAATTCATCAAATGTCAAGGTCACAAGGCAAGGTCAACACCATTCCTCAAAAATCTTTACACAGTTTGGTCTGAGGGTCAGCCAGTGATGCAGAGATTCGGTTTTACGAACAAGGCAAAGGTGAAGGTCACAGGGCAAGGTCAAGACTCACAGTATTGATCCGATTTAGGTCAACTTATTGCAAGGGATCAGGGTCAGGCAAGAATGAAATGATTCGATTCTGAGGATAATTGGCTGAAGGTCAAAGTCACAGGAAAAAGTTAAATATTCGGTCCTTAGAGCTTCTGTATTTCGTAGGTGTTGCACTCTGTTTTTACTTGTTCCACATTTCTTTGGTTCCCTTGATTAGTTCCCTCCAGTTATTATAGCCTTGTGTTTTAGTTTCGTTACATACAGTAGCTCCCATAATCTAGGTTGCACAGTTTCGTTCCTGTATATTGGTTCGTACATTCTTTCCTCTGGTTCGTGTGTTACAGTGCGGTTTTATCCACTCTGTTGTTTCTTTCATATTGTTAGATCTATCCAGTCAAGGAATGAAGTCCCTTCTGGTGATTTAGTCGATGGGTTTCACTCCCGTTATAACCTTATCCATCTTGCTATTTTGTTACATCTTTTTCAGTCTGGTTAATTGACTGCTTGACCCCTTTCATTATTTTGTTTGTGCTGTCTCGGTCCCAGTAATTTGGCTCCATTGTCTCCTCTTACAATATCCCCCTAATTATTTGACTACCAATATTTCGTTACCATTAATTTTGCCTCTTGTTATTTTCTCTTTATTTTGAACCCTGTTATATCCTTTCCATTATTTTGAAGCTTTTTGTATCCATCGCCGTTAATTTTGTGCCTGTTGTATTTATGACGTTATATTGACTTCTGTTTTATTCTTCCTGGTATTGTGGTTACCATAATATACCTACAACTGTTTTTGCTCCTCTTATATCCCTCGTTATATTTGCCCTTGTTATACCTCTTCGGTTATTTTGGCTCCTGTTATACCCCTCCAGTATTATCATTTTAGTCCCCTTATATAACTCCAGTAATTTTGTCCCCTATCATACCCTTCAGCAATTGTGGCTCTGTCACTCCCGTTATGTAGGCAACGTCACATACCACCCACTGTTTGGGTTACGTATTATCTCCTGCCAATTTAGTTCCGATGTACTCATATATCTCCCGTAATTTGGATATTTTCTTTTCTTCTAGTTCCATTGCAGATATCCATTTATCTTCTGTTACATATTTTCCGTTATTTTGGTTGCATTATAT
>JAGKTI010010513.1:0-28314 GCA_018397915.1 Birgus latro
CATGAACTAAAATAATGTCACAGGATTCAAGGATACAAACTCAAGATAATCCATGACACCCAGTGATACTGTACCAGTCAAATGACGAAACAAATATTTGTATGATATGAATATAAACAAGTCATACAGAATTAAGAAACAGCCTGAAATATTAGGCATGTAAAACAACTTGTTTTGGCACAATTTACCTTCTCGTCCATAGGAAACATCACCTGTCATATAACCAATCCCAACACAAGGATTTCTTAACAGAAATCATGGCATCATATTTTTTATGCTCTGTAACACCACATGATAATGTACATATTTTAAATAATCTGGAGTTCAGACATCTACATAGGATTCTTTACATGAACTTTGTGTTCCAATATTAAAGACAGGGAAATGTGTTCTCAGGCTTTCTAGGCTAAACTATTATTAACTGTTAGCCTATGCAGGTTCATATCCAAGAGGTGGTTGGGGTTTATTGCTCATGTAATGCCACTCAGGGATGAGTGAGGCTGGTCACTCATCTTAAATGTCAGGACCAACTTCCCTAGCCCCAGGCTCTTATGCTCTTCATGAGGCAACACAGGATTAGATGGGGGGGGGAAGTGGATAGTTTATATATGCAAGCTTGCATTCATATGCTGTCAATAGTGGTATCTGACAACTGAATATGACTTTCAGTGTAACTGGTCTGTCTAGATCAGACTGCTGCCAGACTAAATCCAGGTAATCAATGAAATTCTCTTAACCTTCCATGAAGTCAATAATAAAATTTAACTCAGGTTGACTTACTTTTCATCATGGAAATTCTTGGTGAGTGTTACTTCTGCTTGATTGACCTTTATGGAGAAGTCATCCAGGTGTGATGGAACATGACCCTGCAGGTTTTTCTTCTCTGCCACTATCTCCTCCTGAAGGAACTCCACCAGTTCACGGTCTCCTGAGGGGAAATTACTGATGAAATGTACAACCAGCCTGGTAAAACAGACGAGAAATGCTGTACAATTTGACCTAAGTACTAGATCACTTTATTTATGTGTAAAATTGATTTCAGGTGCTAGAAAGGGAAAACTTTATGTGATGGCACTAATATAACCAAGCAATTATACAAATATCCTTCAACCCCCTCCTTACCCTCCAAAAACAGGATGGTGGACCACCAAGGAGCAACTTTGCCTTGCAGTCCACAAGGTTCATGTTAAGATGAGCCTAGAGTAACAACAACATAAACAAACATCCCTGACATTTATTAACACATCATTAGTCCCAGATTAATTGCTGCTGAATAAAACTGGGAGTAACCAACTCAGGGAAACTACCTCTCTCTTCTAACCCCTTTAGAAGATAAATACAGTAGGCGCGGAAAGTGCTGACGCCATCTTAAAAAAAGAAAACATTCCTGTGGTTAGCAAGGAGAAACAAATAAATTAACACTCACCATTGAATTTAGTATTTACTGGCATTCCCCTTCACTTTTATTGTCTTCTTAAGGCGTCTGGGGAGACTGATGGCATAGTTTTGCAGAACCGACGGACTAAAACTGCTCCATAGCTGCTTAACTGCAGCCTCAAGTTTAGGCAAAGATGATGTGTCCATACTACGCAACTGCCGCTTCATGTGCGCCCATAAATTCTCAATGGGATTGATATCTGGGCTGTTTCCAGGCCAATCTCGAATAAAGGGAACCTCACAGTCTGTTAGCCACTGTTTCACTGACTTTGCAACATGTGCAGGGGCAGAATCTTGCATAAATACTCTTGCCTTGGTTTTATCAAAAGAGTCACTTAAAACATCACATAAGAGCTCCAAATAATTGTTCTGGTTCACTTTTTCATTTGCAGGTAGAATTACCAACTCACCAACACCATAATATGTAAAGCAGCCCCAAGCCATGAGTGAGGCTGGGTATTTAACAAACTTGGAAGTGTACTTAGGATCCAGGGGGTCACTGCCTGGTTTGCAGTACACTCGTGATGAAGGGGTACCAGTGACAGTAAATGTTGACTCATCACTCCAAAGCACAGTTTTCCATTGCTCCTCACTCCAGGCAAGATATTTCTTACAAAAATTTACTCTCTTTTTCTTCTGAAGTGCAGTTAGCAGTGGTTTTTTACGAGCACAAAAACTCCTGTAGCCCAGATCGTCATGCAACAGCTGCTGCACACTTCTGACAGACACATCTGCCAGCAACTGTGGGTTCTTTTCTTTTAAATCCCATGCTGTTAGCCTTGGATCCTTGCTAACTTGCCTTGAGATCAGCTGACGGGTCCTGAAGGTTGTCTTACGAGGTCTCCCAGGCTTGGGAAGTGGAGTGGGAGGAATGGCCTCCCCACTGTCCTTGAACTTAACCAGTCTCTGCACTTTCCTCACTCTAACACCATCTGATTTGCAATAAATGGGAGTTTGTGGCCAGCTTTGTATAAAGTAATCACTTCCACACGTTTGTCCTTGCTTATGGTTACTTTAGTCATGATGAGAATGTGGTAGGTAACCAAATAACTGTGTTATTTGAGTCAAAACATGCCCTCGTGGTGCATCACACATAGAGACAATCCTCCTCCTGTGGCTGCCCAAACATTACTGAGCCTGCTCCTGTGGTGCCAAACCTATCAAGCAGGGTTGCCAGCTCCCGTTGAAAAAGCGTCAGCTCATTTCGCATCACAGGGGAGGGTAGTATTGACCCTACTTCACTTAATGCGAAAAAGAATGATGTCGGCAAAAAAACGTCAATACTTTCCGCGCCTACTGTATATACATAGATATAACCACGCACAATTCAAGAAGTGCAAACTGCACTAGCTACTGAAACACGTTATACTGTATGGTTCACCTGTACAGTGAAATTCCAAAATTTTCCCAAAGTTCCCCTTATGGCCTACTAGAAAAAAACTGCCCCCCTCCTGATCATACCTAACATTCACTGTAGTACACATACCTCCAGAAACATGACTGGGTAAATAAGTGATGATCAGTTACCATGACAGAGGATGGAGTGATGTTTGGGTTATGGGGAAGGGAGTATCTTCAGATGACAACTTATCTACCTAGAGGTAGGTGAAAACTACCAGTATTTCAGCAGCAGAAAGTAACAAAAAGCTTACCTTAAAGAAGAAAAAAGACATAGTAGGTGGTGGCAATGAGATGAGAGTGGCAAAAGGCAGGCAGTGAGTGATTTTGTGTGTGTGTGTGTAACTCACCGGGTCGGTCAGGATCACTTGATGGTAGTGATCGTCAGCTTTTACCCTCCCGGAAGGGAGCTGAGAGCTCATATAGTCCGATCAATGGGCAAGGCTGTGACCTTCACACACGCACACAGCCATCCCCTTGCTCAAGGGGGACAGTAACCACCCACTTTGTCAGTGAAACTTTTCGCAACCTGAGCGAGGCGCGAACTCCCGTCTACCAGATGGCAAGCGAGAACGCTACCACTGCGCCAGCGAGCGGTGTGTGTGTGTGTGTGTGTACATACACATGTATTCTATATGTATGCACATAAACACATATCTGTGTATATGTACATAAACATTTCATGTCCCGTGATTTTAGCCATATTGATTTCTGATCATGTGTTTTAATGAGACACTTGGCTGAATGAAGAAAAAAGTGTGAGTATCTACACAGTGAGTGGCTACCATGAGGTGAGACCACTCACTGAAACACTCACCTACCCTTCCACATACATCACTCCAACATAAACTCTTAATAGCATTCAGCAGCTTTCCATCGACACCATACATAAACAAAACCTTCCATAATTCCTCTCACTTTATCTTACTTTTTCCAAATACATTAACACCATACAGTCAGAGTCTGCTATTTGTGGGGGTTATGTACCAAAACACCCTGTGAATGCTGAATTCCACAAACAGCCCAAACTTACCACAGAAGTCACTGATTTCAATGTTTTAGCTATTACTATTACCTACAAACCCACTATAACAACTGTAAGTGAATTTTAAGGCACATTAACCCCTCCATGGCCACCGGTGTCAAATGACGTTTTACTGTAGTGTGGCTGCCGGCATCAATGCAGTATAACTTGTATAAAACTGCAAAAAATTTTGGGAAGTGAACGAACGTCTGGGATGTATTGAGACTGACCTACACAACACTCCCACACACACCATCAGGCAGTTCAGCATCTGCAGCCGTGATGGATTGATTTTCTATTTTTTTGCTCATGGCCATGCCTAAACATGCACAGGTACACCCACTATCTTGACTATCTATCTATCTATCTATTGCCAGATGCCTCAATCCCGCACGGGGTGGCCACAAACAAATCGCCTCCATGTCACTCTGTCCCCCGCCATTTCACTACCCCACTCCCAACTCACACCCCCCTCTCTCATATACCTCTCCACTCCATCCCTCCATCTCATCCTCGGCCTCCCCCATTCTCTCGCCCCCTCCACCTCACTCACATACATTCTCCTCGTCAGTCTTTCACTCTCCAACCTCTCCACATGCCCAAACCACCTTAACGTGTTTCTCCTAACGCTTCCTATCATGTCCACAACCACACCACAATGCTCCTTCACTTCCTCATTTGTTAGTCTGTCTCTCCATGTGACTCCACATGCTCCTCTCAAATAACTCATTTCCACTGCTCTCACTCTTGACTTCTGTCCTTCCAACAGGGTCCAAGCTTCACTTCCATATGTTAGAGTTGGTATCACAATACTGTGATGTAACAACTTTTTCACTTCCATGCTCACCTCCCTGTTTCTTATCACTGCTTTCAACGAACCAGCAACATTCCTTCCCTGCTGCACCCTTTTGAGCACTTCACCCTCCAGACTTCCATCCTTACTCATAACACTACCCAAGTACTTAAATGCACTCACATTCTCCATTTCCTTCCCATCCAATCTCGCTGTACATTCACTGGCTTCACTTCTCTCGAAGACCATCACTTTACTTTTCCCTACATTCACCTTTAGATTCTGTTTCTTATACACTCTCCCAAACTCATCTACCAAGCCTTGCAGCTCCCCTTTGTCTTCGCTCAACAACACAGTATTATCTGCAAACAACAGTACAGGGAGTTTCCAAACACTGCCCTCTCTCACTAGGGCCGCTCCAACATCCACTGCCCGACCTTGTATCTCTTTCATAACCCCATCCACGTACAAATTGAACAACCACGGAGACATGACACATCTTTGTTTCAATCCAACCTTCAAATGGAAAGATTCACTCAGTTTGCCATCCACACACACTGCAGCCTTAGCACCCTCATACATACTCTTCACTGCCTTCAACAACTTCCCATCCACTCCATATATTCTTAATACCTTCCACAATCCTTGTCTATCCACCCTGTCATATGCTTTCTCCAGATCCATGAAGGCTGCAAACAACTTGTTTCCCTTCTCTAGAAACTTTTCCACTATGGATCTAAGAATGAATATCTGGTCTACACAACCTCTTCCCTTCCTAAAACCTCCTTGTTCTTCTCCAACTAATTCCTCTGTTATTTCCCTAACTCTGTCAATAAGTATCCTACCATATACTTTTCCTATTACACTAAGAAGGCAAATGCCCCTATGATTACCACACACTGCTTTTTCCCCTTTTCCTTTGTACAGAGGAATAATTACACCTGACTTCCAATCCTCCGGGACTCTACCCTCCTCCCAAGCCAATCTGCACACCTTCCACATCCATTCTATTACTATCTCTCCCCCATGCTTCAGCATTTCACCACACTCTATCAATTCCTGGGGCGTTCCCCATTTTAACTTTCTTCATTGCTTCCACCACTTCCATCCAACTGATTTCTTCCTCTCTTCTCACAACCCTCCTTCTCCCCACCATTCCCCAGCCACTTATACTTGCATTACTTTCATTCTCTAAGTTCAACAGTTCACTAAAGTGTTCTCTCCATCTGTTTACTTTTCTCCCTTCTCCACTACTAATCTACCATTTTTATCTTTCACACCCCCACTGACTTCGTTGGCACCCTGTCTACCTCTCTTTACCTCTTTCCAGAACATTTTCTTACATTCCCTCCACTTTGCACTCAAATTCCTTCCAAATTCCTCATCCACTCTCTTCTTACTCTCTCTTACTCATTTTTTCACCTCTCACCTCCTCTCTACATATAACTCTCTCGTCCGTCTCTCAGCTTCTTCGACGCCCCTGTTCCTCATCCACTCATTATATAATTTCTTCTCTTGTGCCACAGCCTCTCTCACCTCTTCAGTCCACCATGCTGTTCCCTGAACCCCCTTTCGTCTTCTCTTCACCCCACACACCACCTCACATGCTGCACAGATTTCTTCTGTGAATATCTTTCACACACCTTCCACGTCCCCCATCTGCTCCAATCTATATTTACCCAATCGCTCCTCCACTTCCCTTTTATATTCAGCCTTTATTCCATCCTCTTGTAACTTTTCTACCCTACTTGTAACAAATACTTCCTCCTGTCCTTCCCTTCTTCTCTTCCTCCATCTTGTTTAGATTCTGATTCTGGCCACCACCAAGTGGTGGTCAGAAAGTCCACTCCCCCAACCTCCATATACTCCTGCATCCATTACACATCTTCTCATCCTTTCATCCACACACACATAGTCAATCATTGCCTTCCATTCTTTCATTCCACCGTCCACCCTTCTCACCACTCGCCATGTATACCTATGGATCATTTTGTGCCTGAAGAGGGTATTAGCTAACACCAACCCCCTCCCGGCACAAATGTCCACTAACAGAAAATACAGTAATCCCTCCAAGATCCGACAAAATAGAGCCAAAGGCGTGTTCGGGACTTGGGTTTGTCTGGGACTTGGGAAAATGCCCCCTGGACAGGTACTTATGGACCCTAACCCAGCCTAACTTTGAAAAACACCCAACTAACTCCCTACCAGACCTACAAAGCACCTATTTAAGACCCTCTTCACACAAATTAGGGACAGAAACCATGAAACAAATGAAAAGGAACCAGAGAATGAGAAATTAGAAGTAAGTATGGAAAATATTAAGCAGTGTAAAGGGTACTTACGACACGTCCGTGGCCGTCACAAAGATTAATTCGCCTCGTCTATGGCTTTGAGTGTGGTGAAGGTGCACTTGAAATACGTACAGTAATCCAGTGTTATGCTGCACTTGCTCCTTTGCACTGTGAATTATAATTGTTTAATACTGCACATCAGATTGAGCCAGAGAAGATTTATATCCAAGGGGTGGTTGGGGTATATTGCTCAAGTATTGCCACTCAGAGATGAGTGAAGCTGGTCACTCTCATCTTAAATGTCAGGACCAACTTACCTAGCCCAGGGCTCCTATGCTCCTCATGAGGCAACGTAGGACTGGATGATGGATGGATAACACTGCACATTCTGTTCTTACTTGTGTCATGTCAGTTGCAACACACCAGTGTTGTACTCTCCACTTAATCCTTTGCACTCTGAATTCTAATTTCTTAACACTGCACAACACTGTAAGTTCCCATGCGGTCTAGTGGCGAGGTATTGCAGTTTATTCACAAAAACGAGCCGTGAGCAGCCATGGCGATGAGCGTGCAATCACAATGGTGGGTAGGCGGGAACTGGTGAGGAATGCAGAGGCGCTCTAATGGTCGTCAGAATAACTACGCGCCAAAACACAGCTGTTTTTCACCACGGGGCAAATTTAAAGTAGGGATGAACACATACTGGCTTTTCTTTCTTGCAATTTTTACGTTTTTTGGCCATTTTTGGTGTCCAAAGACCCAAGCCCAAAATGTCCGGGACCTGGGGTGTCCGGGACTTAAAGGGATTACTGTATCATCTCTCTCCTCCCTTATGAAACATAAACAACCACCCTGTTTGCAATTATAAATAAATACGGGCATACACAAAAAAGACATGAGAATAACAGAAAAATACATTTTTGTTTTGGTATCTTTATCTACTCTATTTGCTTAGGTTTGTTGTACTGGTTTGGATCATTCGATGCAGTGTGAAATCTTTTGGGAAGTGAATGAACATCTTGGACATCTTGACAATGACTTTCATTACACCCCCTCACACTCCATCTGTCAGTTCAGCGCCTGGTGCTGTGACGAGTGGATGTGCGATTTTTTTGCTCATGGCCACACCTAAACACACACAGTTACATCCATTAACTCGACCCAGACAAAAAATATAATCTTTCACCTACCTTGCGAAACACACACAACTACCTTGTTTATGATCATAAATAAATACAGGCATAAAAAAAACAAAAAAACAAACATGAAACTAATCCATCCATCCATCCATTATCCAATCCTACGTTGCCCCATGAGGAGCATAGGAGCCCGGGGCTAGGCAAGTTGGTCCTGACATTTAAGATGAAAGTGACCAGCCTCACTCATCCATGAGTGGTATAACATGAGCAATAAACCCCAACCATCCCTTGGATATAAACCTTCACCAATTCAATGCGACTGGAGCGTCATAATTACCCACTAAACCACCAGGTGCCATAATCTGATTATATGGTTACCACCCAGCATAGTAAATGGTTTCCTGGTGTACAGGAAACCATTTGGCTTGCCGCTCAGTGTAGAGTCACCCATAGGCAGAAGGAAGAGGAAAGAATGAAGGAAAACAAGACGGAAGAGGGAGTGCAAAGTCACCCGTAGGCAGAAGGACAAGGAAAGAATGAAGTAAAGAAAGACAGAAGAGGAAGGAAGGAAAGAAGGAAGGAGATGAGGAAAGGGCAGACACCCAAGAGCAGCACTAAATCGAGTGAATGGATGGTGAGTGCTCCCACCTCCCACAATAAGAGAAAAATATTTTTTTTTAGGTATCTTTAGCTATTTGCTCAGGTTTGCTGCACTCGGTCAGATCATTTTAAATATTTTTTGACTTGCACTAACATTACACCAACTTGTGCCCTGTTCACATGATATTTTGGTAGATGGAAAGGCTTCCCCTCCCTTTCCCCCTAATCATCTTGTGCTAGGTGTGAATCGCAGGTCATCTTGCATTTCAACCCTCCCTACTCAGCCTGTACACTCAAGGGATGACCTTTATTTTGTTTAGGTCTAAAAATATAATCTCTCACCTCTCTTTTCCCACAAACTCCACCACCCAGAGTACAAAAATAAGTTGGTATCACCTTAAACACAATAAACACCGAAAAATGATAAATACAGTAATCCCTCCAAGATCTGACATAATAGAGCCATAGGCATGTCTGGATCTTGGGTTTGTCCGGGTCTTGGGCCAGAAGCTTCCGAACAGGTACTTATGGACCCTAAACCCACCCTAACTCATAAAACCATCCAACCAGACATGCATAGCGCCTATTTAAGACCCTATTCACACAAATACGGGACACAAAGCATGAAATAAATGAAAAGGAACCAGTTAATGAGGAATTACAGGTGAGTATGGAAAATATTTACCAGTTGACAGCCTAATAGAACTCCCAACTGGACATAAATGTCACCTTTTTCAGACCCTAAACACACCAATATGGGACAGAAAGCATGAAATGGAACCAGAGAAGGAGGAATTAGAGGGGAGTATGGAAAATATTTAGCAGTATCCAGGGTACAGTACTTACAACACGTCCGTCCGTTACGGAGATTAAATGATTAAATCGCCTCCAGTGTTCTGCTGCACTTAATCCTTTGCTCTCTGATTTCTAATTTCTTAACAATGCACAACACTAAATTCCTATGCTGTCTAGTGGCAATGTATTGGAGTTTATCCACTGTTTATTCACAAAAACAAACATGTGTGGCAGCCACTGTGAGGAGTACATACTCCTGATGGTAGTTAGGCGGTAACTGGGGAGAGAAGGGAAGTAGGGAACTGCTATCCACCCGCCCCAACACAGGTGGTTGGTGCTGCGTGCCAAGTTCAAAGTTACGGTTCAAAAATTTTCGGATTTTTGCGTTTGGGGGGCATTTGGGGGTTCTGAAGACCCGAGCCCAAAATGTCCTGGACTCGGGGTGTCCGGGACTTGGGTGTTCGGGTCTTACAGGGATTACTGTAATTTCATAACATTTTTTTTTTTAAATTGAAACATCCCATATTATGTACTGACAAACTCTGAAATACACATATGTAGTCATTTCACACCATTTCACCACCAATGACATTGTTTTTCCGTGAAAAGAAAGAGAGAGAGAGAAAAAAAACTCAGCAATACCTAGGTATGACCAATATCATCTGTGAAAATCAGCGCATTTTCCACGCTTCTTTGCGTGGCACAGGATGGGTCTAGGAAGCTCAAAATTGCACTGTCAAGTGCACCTGACATTTCTCTTCAATCTGGCTGGTGTGTGTGTGTGGGGGGGGGGGATCAGTTTCTGAAACTTGAAAATTCAGCCCCCTTCTTGGCCTATGGGTCCCAACAAATTCCCCATGGATGGCCATGGAGGGGTTAAAACTTGCTAAAAGGACAATACAGGATGAAACACAAGCCTTTCTGGGTACAGAATACTGTACTGTATTCACTATGTGATGATGATGTGAGTTTGCACAGGGTAACTGCACAGATTAGACTAACTGTACAGGGCAGTATTTCTCACAGAAAACATGTAAAAAAGTCACTTATGAACCACTAGAAACAGCTGATGCTGTGGGAAAAGCAGGAAATACAGTATCTTGAAATAATTTTGCATAAAAATCCACAAATATGCGAACAGCAGGGATTGACTGTACATAACTTAGTCCTTTTCACAAGCTTTCTCCACTGTCTCAAAAGCTTTCTCCACTGTCTCACTGGAAATCCACAGTAAATACAGTACTGTACTTGTCCCACATATTCCCTACCATTACTAATGCCACTCTATTGATCACTTACCAGGCCTTCTAATGTATTCCTTACTTTATGTTATTTCTTACATAAACTTTTCCTGTATCACACAACATGGTTCTAGGTAGGGGAGCCCATCATCTACCCACTTGATGTAGTGCTGCCTACGTTTTCCTTCACACCTATCATTACTGTGTCTACCCTCCTCTTCCACTTTTCTCTCATCCTTCCTATCACTCTTAATCACACTTCTTTCCACTTAAGGTGGTTCTACACTGAATGACAAGCCAAATGGTTTCCTGTAACCCAGGAAACCATTCACAATGCTGGGTAGTAACCATAAAACCAAATAATAGGGTGATGTGGAACCTATGGTGCCTCTGTTAACTGGGTGGACAAAAATGCTGTGCCCATCAATAAACCAAACATCCTCACTAATCCTCGTGCCTCACCATGAGGAGGTGCTGTCTGCCTCAAGGGAATATCAATTCACTACACAGGATGGTCCTGCGGGGGCAACTGCCTGCCAGTGGTTGATGGATTTACAGTACTCGACCAGACAGACTGGGATAGCAACAACACAACTACAACAGACTTATACCATAACAACATTTGCACTTAATACAATCATCTTTATTCTTGCACAGGGGTACAATCACTGCCTTTTCCACTCTTCTGGTATACAGTACTCATCCAAACTTTCTTAGTTATTTCCAAAAAATATTTCATTTCAAACGCTACCCTGCGCTTAACCATCTCTGCCTACATCTCATCAACACCTACAACCTTCCCATTCTTCAACCACATCACAGCACTCTTCACTTTTGCTAGTCATATTTCCTGGCACCACCTTCATTCTACAGTTGTATCCATACTGCTTAGATACCTTATCTTTGTGTCTGTCATGTCCCTAATTCGTTTCATTTCTGAAGACTCCAACATGCTTGCATGTGTCGGCCTTGGTCACCTAATGGCGGCCCTCCACGCTGCTCGATCTCTGGCAGCCTCCCTATTCAGTCCCTTAACCCTTCAGTCACATTTAATGACCTCGTCCCATGTCTTTCTCGGTCTACCCCTCCCAACCCCACCCCCAATATTAACACTTCTCACCTTCTGCACCCATTTATCATCCCCCATCCTCTCCACATGTCCAAACCACCTCAGCCTACCTCTCCTCATCTGCACTATTTGTTAAGCACTTACAATGTTGCTTGGCAATAAGAATGGTGTCCCATTACTGTAGTCTTTCATGCATAAAATAGGTCAAAGGCAATAATCACAGCCAACGTAAACTGCGCGGGCATCTTGGCTCAGGCAGCAGTGCAGAGGCCCAAAAATGGGTTAATGGTTTTGTAAGGTTGACATGATTTCCATATCACAAGTTTCAGTATTTCACATACAAAAAAAGATCACTTAATACTGCACACCGCACTATTTGTTAAGCACTTGCACTGTTACGTGGTGATAACAACAGTGTTTCAGTGGCCTCTCATGAAACAGTACGGGCCAAACTAGGGGAATGATCCCTACATGAGGCTGACACAACTACCAAGTCACAAGTTTCAGTATTTCACACTAATGTATATACCTGTAGCTCCTAAAATAACTGTACTCTGCACTATTTGTTACAAACTTGCACTGATATCTGGAGATAACAATGGTGTTTCTGTGGCCTTTCATGCACAAAATTGAGTGAAAGGCAACGATCACAGCCAATATAAACACTAGGCGGTCATTTTGGCTTGCAAATGTCACCGGGTCCACATGAGATTTGACTGTCAAAAGTATCATTGCTGTGAAATCGCAATTAATTTTTTAACATTGTACCAAGACTATCTATCTATCTATCTACTGCCAGACGCCTCAATCCCGAACGGGGTGGCCACAAACAAACCGCCTCCATGTCACTCTGTCCCCTGCCATTTCACTACCACGCTCCCAACTCACACCCCCCTCTCTCATATACCTCTCCACTCCATCCCTCCATCTCATCCTCGGCCTCCCCCTCCCTCTCGCCCCCTCCACCTCACTCACATACACTCTCCTTGTCAATCTTTCACTCTCCATCCTCTCCACATGCCCAAACCACCTTAACGTGTTTCTCCTAACGCTTCCTATCACGTCCTCAACCACACCACAACGCTCGCTGCAGTAATTTATCACATAATGAGGCTGCACTCTACTACTCTACTCTCCACCGATACCAACACAAGGAGAGTACGATTATATATATACACATATACTGTATTTTTCTTAATGCAAGCAGGAAGGAACCAAAGGCCATGGGTCCGCAAACTGTTCCATCCATGAAACGAATAAAAACAATACAAAAGAGAGCCAAATTCAGATCTGTTCATTTCGAGATGCCTGGACACACTGCGTTTGAAAGACTGGAGATCATAGGAAGTAGGAAATACAGACAGAGGAAGACAGTTCCAGAGTTGACCAGTTGCATAAATGAAAGACTGGGAGTAATGGTTAACTCTTGCATCAGAGAGTTGGACAGAAAAGGGATGAGAAGTTGTTGCTAGACGGGTGCTACGTGCCCGTCGTAGAGGTGGAGGGATGCAAGCAGACAGTTCAGGGGGACAGTGGCCATTGAAGTAGCAATAGAAAAGAGATAAAGATGCAACAGTATGGAGAAGAGACAGGTTGAAGGGAACCAGTAAGAGGAGGAGAGTTAATGAGACAAAAAGCCTCTGACTCCACCCTACTGAGAAGAGCTGTATGTGAGGTGCCTCCCCACACATGAGAGTTGTACTAAGCTGGGGTAAATAAAACCCTTGTATAAAGTCAACAACTGTGCAGGGGTAAAGAAGGTTCGGAGTCGGCTTAGCACACCTAATCTCTTGGAAGCAGATTTCACGAGATGTAACATGTTCTTTCCAAGATAAATTCTGAGTGAATGAAACCTCAAGCACATTCAAGGCTGATGCAAGAACGAGCTGGATATTATTAAACATTAGTGGGTACTCCTGTGGAAGATTTTTGTAGTGTATTACTATTATGTAGTGTAATACTGTACCTCCAGGTCCTAGTGAAACCTCCTCATTGTTTGGAAAGGGTTCAAGATACAGTAAGGCACTGATATAACGGACTTCAAAAGGCTGGAATTCACTTTTATCGGAATCGAGGAGCTACCAGACTACTTCAGCTATGTTCACCACAATAAGATAAATAAAAGATATGTCTATCAGTGTACAGTACAGTATTATTATGTTATTATACAGTACAGTACTGCATTGGTAGTGAAAACAGTTTAAAAACCATTGGTGTGATCTGGACTAATGTCTGATATATTGGAAAAAGTCGGCAGGAAGAAGTCCAGATGTGGCTTTTATTGGAATTTTGCTTTTTTCGGAATGGCTTGGGCCCCAATTAGTCCGTTATAGTGAGGTCTTACTGTAATGTGCAGTACAACAGCCATGACTGCACCAATTTGAAACCCTCGCTGCATTCCAGCACAAGTTACAGCACTGTGATTGGTCGTAAATCTGAGAGTCAAGCACTGTGACTGGCTGCAAATTCAAAAGTTGAGCACTGTGACTGGCAGTAAATCCGAAAGTCGTGTGTTGTGATTGTTTGTAAATTCAATAGTTGAGCGCTGGATGGTTCAGTTGAGTTCTGAGAAAGGCTGCTAATGGGATAGCAGGGCAGGGTAAGCACATGTAAAATACAATGTTAAATAATACTACAACTCTTTTATTATTCATTTGCAACAAAAGTATTGTACAGAAGAAAAGTGTTTCCCAATGTTGCAATATATATTACCAGTACAGTATACAGTATGTATGGTACTTTAAAATCGCTGAATTACCGTTGTGTCTTCTGTTAATAATATTTGTAAATCTCTTTGGAACATCTTTAATAAGTCTCTGAATTAGTTCAAAGGCGAGATTTTATTTTAATATGTGAGTTACGGAGACTTGCCTCCTTAATGTACGGGCCTACATACTACCTAACGTCATTGTTATTAAGTATCGCAAAATGAGTGATGTGGTTCAGGAAAACTATGGTAGGGATGGGAGAAATAAGTACTGTAACTTTAATGGTGGTATCCTACAAGCACTTCCTGCAGAAAAGACTTGGGGACTATCAGCCCTGTTCACTATTGTATTTACACTATACACTGCCACCTGACAAGTACTGATACAGAGAGAGAAAGGAATGAAGAGATCCTGGGACTTAAGAGGTAAGTACCAGTTGTACAAGCAGTTCTGGATGCATAAAGTTCCCATGTGCAAAAAATTCTCTTCAACCTAGTACTCACGTGCAACACTGTTCCCAGTACTACTCTGGCTCCTGTGATATTAAGTTACCACTTGTGATTGACCCACTGTGGCTAATCAGGCAGTAAAAACGATATGTGCATCAAAAATAGTTCAATACCTTCTCTTTTGGTAATGCTGGTTGGCAATAGGTGCTGATTAGTGCCTGAGTACATGCCACCACTTTGTGCCAGCCATAATGCTATGCCAAATTATTGCATCCATGTTTATGTTATTTTTACAAAAACAATATTTTTACAATCAAGTTCGGAGGCCAACACTAGTAGCTGATTATTTTTGCTGCATATTCATGCGCGAACCTTACTGGGGAACTTTGTGCTACACCTGTACAAGGCTTTCCTACATGGGGAAAAAATAAAAACAAGAATAAGTCTTCCATGCAACAGCACTTCTGACAAACACTACTAAACATCAACAAGCAGCTGTTTACCCCTTGTGTGAATGCCATGGATGCCACAGCCACAGGAGCAGACGGAAGAGACGTGAGGACAAGTACCACCTCTGCGGTTGGCGGAGGATAGCACAGCCAAAGATCGCGCGAAGTCCCTTGATGGCGTCTGAATGGCTCTTGTGCTCAACTCAGCCAGAAGACGGGGCTGCAGGCGACTCAACGCACGACTCAGCATCTTGGTATACGACAAACGAAAGTTAATAAGAGGTTTCAAACACACACACGTGAGTCTATGTAACCAAAAGCTGCAGACGACGCCGGTGAGGCAATGACAAGGGAAGGGATCCCCGAGATAATGCAAAGACTACTGTTCATAATTTTGATTAATTTCTAAATATATGATATATAGAATATAAAAAAAATCTGATGCAAGTTTCTTTACAAAAAGAAAATGGGATTTTATTTGACGAGAGCAGTTTGCCATTCTCCAGCTCAGATCGACAAATAATTTTCATTTGTTTCTTTCAGCTTTTTCTCGTACACCACGACTAATATTAAACACTTAAAAATCAAAAGTAATAATGGGAATGTCGGTTATAAAAAAAAAAAAAACATCTCCCTGTCCTCCCCACTTCCTCCATTTGGTGGACAAATTCGAATCTTTTACAGCCAGGCAAGCTTAACAGATGCTGATAAACGCCAAGTAACTACTTTTACGAATGAGAGCGGACGAAAGAAGGAAAAGACGAAGTTGGTAGTATTTGGTCACAGAACTATATTGTGGTCTAAAGCTCGAAGCGGTAGTGATACTGTTATCTTGGGTGGGTTATAGTTTCCTTCAATTTCACCACTAAACAAGCAAAGAAGAGAAAACACACCATAATAAGGCGCGGCCAAGGAGAGTGAACGCCTTGGAGATGGCGCAGCCAGCTACCCAGCCGGTTGGAGTGCCCATGGATGACGAGGCTATGCTGGAGGTCGGACCTACCCAAGGCAAGCGTGGATGACAGCCACCCCAGGAAGAAGAGGAGGATGGTGGACAGGACGACACATCCCACTCAGGGAAGTATCTTAACCTCACACTATCTACTGATATCACAGGTGAGCACTTAATCACTTTCCTGGTCCGCACTTTAGATGGCAGTGCAGCTTTTACCAACCCCAGAGCTCTGTCTAAGGCCATCAATGCTTGCTCTTGGAGCAAATATAGTGTGGAGGGTGAGCTTCGGGTATTGGGATGAGGGGCAGCCTTTCGCTTCTGCATAGCAGAGGCGAATTTAACCAAGCTACCTGCCCCTCCTGAGTCCCTAACTTCCCTCGGAGAATGGAAGGTCAAGTGCTGGAGGGCCACCTCCCCCACAGATAGTGCTTATTCATTTGGGAAAATCAGCCCGGTGTCACTTAACCTATCCACCGATGACATCCTTTCACAGCTTCGCTGTCTGGGGTCAGGGGGCCACCTTGTAGAGGTTTCACACCTCACTTCCCGATCTGGACAGGACGGCGCACAGGTTCCGTCTCGAGTTATTCGCCTCAAGTTCGAGGGTCCCATGCCAGAGAAAGTCATACTGGGATATTCTTGCTATATGGTGGGTACTTACACCTTTCCACTGTTACGATGCTTCACTTGCCACCAGTTTGGACACGGATCCCTTTCCTGTCGGAACAAGGTCCGATGTGCACGATGCAGCCGCTTTCACCCCTATCGCTCTAGCACTGGGGAGCCTTGTAAAGAGGACCCTTACTGTTTTTTCTGTGGTGACGCTCACACCGTCACATCAAGATCATGCCCAGTTTATCAGAAAGCTCTTACCATCCATGTAGAAGCCCGACACAACCCATCTTCTCTCCAGTCTGTGAACACCAAGCTGCGCTCCCTCAACCCGGCACTCCGTACTGCCACACCCCCTCGCCTCGCTCAGTCAGCACCATCTGTCTCCTCTCTCACGCATCCAGCCGACCTGTGCAGCAGGGCCTCAGTTTTGCTGCAGTCACCTCCAACCGTTTCTCTGCTCTACAGGATCTGCAACCATCAGAGGTGGACATCATCGACAGGGAATCTGATACGGACACACATTTCCCCACCCCCTGAGATAGTGACCTGCCCAGAGATTGACATACTCAGCGGTCGTCCACTCGCCCCCGAGGTTGAGGCGCCCTCGTGTGTCTGAACGTCCTCGCTCCCCCCCACATCTCCCAGAGGACAGGACCTCAATGGAAGAGATCTTGCTGGCTCCAATCCCCTCTCAAGGTCAGCACCAGGAACGTGCCCCTCATCGTGCTCAAGCATTCCGCACCCTGCCAGACAGACCCCAGCGACCCCCTTCACCGCTGCCTTCCCTTGGTACCCAGCCATGACCTCTCCCTGCTGTGGATCTTGCTGCCCTTTTCCGGATTGTCATCGATGCCATATCAGCCTACCTTCAGGGCATGACACCCAAGGACATTTGTGAGCAAATCATGCCCAGGTTACTCTCCCTTGCATTATCTTCATAGACTCCACCCCAAAGCATTTTTCCATGGTGGTATGGAATGCTCGTTCTATATTGAATAACACCCATGAATTTAATATGCTTATGAACGAAATTCTTCCGTCGATTATTGGGGTAAGTGAAACATGGGTACAACCACATCTTCGTTTTAATCTTAGAGGATATACAGTCGTTAGACAGGATAGGCCAGCACAGCAAGGGGGTGGGTTGGCCTTACTGGTCAGGGACGGTATTCATCACAGGCCTTTCCCACTCACCGCTTATACCACTGGGGCTCTGGAGACCTTAGGTGCACAGATAGAGTTGCAGGGACGTCGCGTTTCCTTATTACTTTTATACAACCCATGTCGAAATATTACCATTGCTGAATTTACACATTACCTCGACCAGCTCCCTTCACCGGCATTGGTCTTTGGTGACTTTAATGCCCGTCACTCCTTGTGGGAACCCGGTCTCCCTAGCAGCTCTGTAAGCACCACTGGTTCTTCCCTGTTTTCATATCTATTACAAAGAGACAGATACGTCCTTCTATCCCCAGTGGGCCTCAAAACTCGTTATGATCCACACACAGGAGCAGGCTCAGTTTTAGATCTATGTATAGGGGATACCTACTTTCATGGGGTGGAATTTACTGAGGGACCCTTTATGGGTAGCGATCATCTCCCGCTAATAATCCGCATCCCTGATAGATCTGTCTCCGACTTGGCTCCCGTGAGCCCGCGTTGGCGTCTGTCCGATGGTGGATGGACAAAATTTTCCAAGGCTTTGATGGACTCTCCGCCAGTGATTCACCTCCCCGTAAATCTAGCCGTGGGTGCTTTTTCGGATTGGTTGATGGCGGCAGGCAAGGAAGCATTTTCACTGATCACCTCCCGTCGGGCGCCGCGGTGTGGGGTCCCTTGGTGGACCGAGGAGTGTCACAGGGTGGTGTTAGCAAAGTGCCAGGCTTGGCGCGCGTGGCAGGTCTGCTTATCTGAGGCCAACAGAGCTCAGTATCGACGGGCAAATGCGGAATGCACCCGTACAGTCATGGCTGCAAAAAGGAAGTCCTTGGCGACTTTTGTGACATCTCTGTCATTCTCCACTTCCTCCACTCGCGCCTGGCGTTTTTTGTGGGCCATGAATGGTAAATTAACCACTTACACATATCCCCTAACCCAAGATGGAGTGGATCTGCTCACTACCGCAGATGCAGCTAATGCATTTGCCCGCCATTACAGCATGTCCCTTGGTACCCCAGCTCCCCTCCCTGACTTGCCCCGGGTCATGGGCGTGGTTGAGGTGGCTGAAGCGAAGCCCCCTCTGACGGACTTGTCGTCCCCTATCACTCCTCATGAGTTGACAATCGCCATACATGCTTTGCCCCCCCCCCGCAAAGCTGCTGGGCCGGATACTATTCCATACGAATTCCTGACCCATTTACCTCCTGTGGCACATGATCCCCTCTTGCAGTTGATCAACGATAGCTGGCGGTTGGGCGTCTTTCCCATGACATGGAAGCATGTCTCCATTCTTCCCTTTCCAAAGCCGGGGAAAGACCCCACCCCGCTTAGTAGCTACAGACCTATAGCCCTTCTTCCGTGTCTTGGGAAACTCAGGGAGCGAGTGGTAAGTAACCGGTTACATTGGTGGGCAGAGAGTAAGGGTCTTCTCATGGAGGAGCAGTGTGGTTTCCGGCCAGGACGAGGCACTCTGGATGTTCTTCATCAACTTGAACATTCCATCCAAGTCACATATAGAAATAAGGAAATCATGTTGTCCCTTTTTATGGACCTGGCTGGGGCCTTCGACTTTGCTTCCCATGAGGGGATCCTCTATAATTTATCAAGAGTGGGGATAGTTGGCACGCCTCTGACTTGGATTCGTAGTTTCCTGTCTGGTAGAACTTTCTCAGTTTCTCTTGGGGGGTTAACCTCTTCTTCCTTCCCAGTTTGTAGGGGGGTACCTCAGGGGTCGGTCTTGAGTCCCTTCCTCTTTAACATGATGTTGTCTACACTACCCCGTCCTCCAGGCACTTCTCTTCTAGTATATGCAGATGGCCTAACCCTCCTTAGCTCACCACCCACTCTGCAGGAGGCACAGGATAGTCTCCAGTCGGGGATTAATACCTTTGTAACTTGGTTTGCAGACTGGGGATTCAGGGTTAATGTAGACAAATGTGTTCTAATGTTTTATACCCTTAAACACGCATTACCCTCTCTGCCCACTATTTATGTTCATGATACCTCTGTACCTCTTCGGTGTCACCACATTTTCCTGGGACTCCGACTTGATGGCCCAATTCTGACTTGGAAGGCACATATTGATTATTTACGGGTCTTCTGTATGAAACGCCTATCCCTCATGAAATGCTTAACAGGCTTCCGATGGGGTGCCTCCCGGGAAGTCCTATTGAAGTTTTACCAAGTGTATATCCGAAGCAAACTGGATTATGGCTGTACCATATGTGGATCTGCCTCCCCCTCCCTTTTAAGTAAACTTGATGTAATTCAAAATTCTGCCCTCCGGACAGCACTTGGAGCATTCTGCTCCTCTCCGGCTGCTGCTATGCATGCAGAGGCAAATGTGTTGCCTCTGGAGCGATGGCGAATGTTCCAAGATTGCTTATTCCTAAATAGAAGTCTCTCCTTTTCCCCTTCCCATCCCTTGGTTATACTTTATGCCCATTCCAGAATCTCCTATGATAATCCATCCTGGCCTCTACGTTCACGTGTTCCATTCCTTGTCCGAGCTTTGCAGTCCTATAGCTGATTGTCCCTGCCTTTACCTCACCCTATCCCTATATCCACTGTCTCCCCAGTCCCCCCTTGGTTCCCACTACCCTCCTTTTTTCATTTACACCTCCATGCCCCATTTACTAAGTCCATTGACTCTCCCAATGCCTTACCCCTCTTTGGTGAATTACTGTCCCTCCGTTACACTAACTCTTTCCAGATTTTTACAGATGGCTCTCATGTCCCCTCCCCTCCTTCCACGATGGCGGCAATATTTGTCCCTTCTCTTTCCCTGTGTAGAATTTGGAAACTAGATGGGCTTCACCCCATCCTTGCCGCTGAGCTTTTTGCCATCCTGGGCGCCTTGGTGTTTGTCAGAGATTCACTCCACCCCCAGACAGTCGTCATTTTTTCTGATTCACAGTCTTCCCTAGCCCTTTTGTGCTCCTGGCACCCGTCCTCTCATCGCAAACTTGTCTTCAACTGTCACTCTGTTCTTCTTTTTCTCCATGCTCGAGGCTTTACAATACATTTTCAGTGGGTCCCTTCTCACACTGGCATCCATGGAAACACCATAGTCGATGCTGCAGCCACACTGGCACATGACACGACAGACATTGAACCCTATCCTCTTGACCTTTCCTCCTTTTCTAAACACGTCTTTCACACCATCTTCAACATATGGAATGCTGCCATCCCTAATTTGCTACACAACACATGCCTTTCTGCATATCGCACATCATCTGCCCTGCAACCCTGGGCTCGCTCTTCCAGCTGTGACCTGGACACCGCACTGGTCAGACTACGGCTTGGCCATACAGCCCTCAATGCACACCTGCACAGGATAGGCCTCTCCCCTACTCCCTCGTGCCCATGGTATGGCAGTGCAGATGAGACCATCCTCCACTTCATCTTTTAGTGCCCAAGGTTCTTCTCTGCTAGAATCTTCCTCCGTTCAGCCTTGATCGCCTGTGGTGTCCACGACTTCACGCTTCCTATCCTACTAGCTGGTGTTGGCCTATCGGAGGACCAAAAGGCCAAGGTGTTACGCCTCATGAAACAGTTTCTCCGTGTTACAGGTCAGATTTGTCGCCTGTAACCCCCACTGGTGAGATGAGCCTCCCCTGCTTTCTTCAAGAAACCATTCGATTAACAGGGGTCATCAGTGCATAATCATCCCTGCTAGGCCCAACTTCCCAGGGTGCCTTTTCTGCCAGGGGAGGGTGTATAAGCTTCATCGCTTCACTACCCTTTAACCTAAGAAGAAGAATAAGACTATTTTTACACTACAACAACCACAGATCAGACTTTGACCTTAACCTGTGGCCTTGACCTTTGATTACTTGTTATCAGAATCAAATCGCTCCATTAATCTTGCCGTACCAAATGTGATTTAGACATCGGTGGAGTGAACATTGTCATTTTGGGGTACAGTACAGTGTATTAAACATGATTTTTTCCAGACTTATATTTGATGACTTTCAGATTTTATTTGTTGGTTTTAGTGAGTTATTTACAGGTGTTAGACTTGGGTTAGCTTCTTTTACAGCTGTTAAGCCATTTACATTGGCTTTAAACTTGTTTTTGGGCTCATTATGGTGGGTTATGAACTTTGGTTGGGGGGAGGAAAGGCTGAAAAATGCATCCTATTACTATATTTGTTAAATCTACCCTAATATAGATACCCCGCCAAACGATGGGTTTTTAACAAACCAACTGCATTATTAAACCGGGGTATACCTGTAATATGGTCAAAAAGTTAACAAGTGGTGTGAACTGTAGGAGACTTCATAAGAGTACTGTATAAGTAAAATACCCAGGGCCCCAACACGACAGGTCGAAAGATCTACTGCGGTTCCGGCTCAAAAGAGGACAGGAGAAAATACATGCAGCCACCCTCGAGTCGCTAGGATACGAGTTGTGAATGTCTGCCCAAGAAGGACACAGGGAGCCGGCGCATCCCGCAGCCGGAAGTTCTTCTAGCCTGGAACCACCACTCTGCCCATATCACTGATTGAGCCACCAGTACCAGCAGCGACGAGGGCTCGTCAACTTAGTGATTGCTAGAGGCAGCACAACCGGGCTTGCTAGATGCAGCACCTCCGAGCTTGCTAGAGGCGGCTTGGCAACACAGGAGTTCCTGTGTTCCAGTGTGCTTGCCAGATGCAGCACCCCCGAGCTTGCTACAGGCGGCTTGGCAATGCAGAAGTTCCAGACCATGCACTCCCCGGACCCCGGCAGGCTTCCCCAGCATGACGCCAAAGCTGGAGCCAGCCCACCCCCCCCCACACACACATCTCCTCCTACAGGTAGAGAGTGCCCACATACCCCTGGAAAAGGAATCCCGGGCTTGGTGACATAAACTTGTTGTCCCGACTGTTTCAGGTCCCTTCTGACTTCACTGCTAGACCCACTCTGTGCACAAATCACATAACCCTATCACCAGCTAAGAGGGAGAAAGAGCTAGACGTCGGGCCTCCTTTTCTCTGGAGCCACGGTCGTAGACTATCTCCCCCTTAGCCTTATCACCACTGCTTCACAGCACTACAACACCCGTACAGATGTAAACTCTGGCCCCCTTCCTTTTCCAGAGAATACTCCAATGACGAGTGTGTCATATCCGAGCCATCTTCATCCAAATTTCCACCTCCCCAATTCCCCTTCACCCCAGTTGACCATTTCCCCCAGGCAGATCTCACAATCTCGGATGTAAAGTCGTGTGTAGAGGCTAGTGTAATTGTTATGCTGTGTGTATGAGGGTGTGACTTCTCGTCTCTTAGACACAGAGTCTGAAGCGAGGTTCTTTTTCTAGACCGGGTCAGGCTCATTTAAGGCATTCAGTGGGAGCAGGGCATAAAACTCAGGGCAACAACCTTACATGTATATTACCACAAAGCACAACACTGTTACAATATACATGGCACACTTTACAAGGAAATAATGTCACACACAGATAGACAGAGCCTGAGGACTTGGCGACGGGAGGGTGTGACTGGGGCTTGCTGTAGGATGAGGCCCAGTGGTAGTAGAGGGCCCGGGTCAGCGGCCTGCATCAGGTGGCCCTGGGGTCGTCGGGACTTCCTGGGCCTGCGTCAGGAGGCCGACCCGTCGATGTCTCATCTGGGAGTGGTCAGAGGGCCATGTTAGGGGGTGTGCCCTTCCGCAGGAGTATGGGGGCTCAGGCCTAGGGGCTGGGCCCAAACAGGGAGAGTAAGTGCACTTGCCTGGGCTTAACCTGCCGGCGAGGAGGTCATCGCGTGGGGCTAGGGAGGTCTCACCCTGGGGACGCCTCGGCTGGCCCTGGGGCTGTGGTCTTGCTGCTGAGCCTCCATCAGGTGTGGGCTGTGGCAGCTTGGGGCGGCAGAGTCCGACAGGAGGTGGGGCCGCCAGGGGTCGAGGGAGAGAGCTAGGACTCCAGACACCAGGGGTCCTTGCTGGGCCTCCTCCAACTGCTGGTCGAGGGGGAGGATGTCCCTGTGGGGAGAGAGGGGGAGGGCACTTGCTGTGACCCTTTCTTTTTGTTCTTTTAGTGGAGCGGCAAGGTGGCCATCTCCTAGGTGCGGCAAGGTGGCTGTCACCGTTCCTCCTTTTGTGGAGTTAGAGCGAGGGCAGCTAGTTTCCGTCTCCTCCCCACGTGTGGCAAGGTGGCCGTCACCCGGTGTGAGTGAGTGCGGCATGGTGGCCGTCACTTTACCTTTTGTGGAGTTAGAGCGAGGGCAGCTGGTGTCCGTCTCCTCCCCGTGTGCAGCAAGGTGGCCGTCACCCGGTGTGAGTGAGTGCAGCAAGGTGGACATCACTATACTGTATCTCCTTTTGTGGAGTTATGGCGAGGGTGGCTGGTGTCCATCTTCTCCCCGTGTGTGGCAAGGTGGCTGTCACCCGGTGTGAGTGAGTGCGGCAAGGTGGCCATCACTTGACCTCCTTTTGTGGAGTTATACTGAGGGCGGCTGGTGTCCGTCTCCTTCCCGTGTGCGGCAAGGTGGCCATCACCCGGTGTACGTAAGTGCGGCAAGGTGACCGTCACTCTACCTCCTTTTGTGGAGTTATAGTGAGGGCGGCAAGGTGGCCATCACCCAGTATGGCTGAGGGAGGGAAGCAGCAAGTGGGTGGCTGGTGGCCAACTCTGGGGTGTTGTCTGGGGCTAAAGAATTAGCCCCACCCTGAATCCTGGCGATGGCTGGTCCGGCGGAGGTGTAATTTGCCGTGACTGTGACCTCTGCGGCGAGTTACCTGAACGCGAGAGGGGAGCGCGGGAGAGACGCATGTGCGCCTGTCTTGTACTGAGCCCACGCTGCTCATTTCCGCTCCCCGGGTATCTCCTCCTGGGGTGGGTGTCTTGCCTAGGTAAGATGGATGGGGAGCTTCGGTATTTCGCCATGTATTGATGCTCAGCATTTCACTAATAATACAGCTTTCACATTGCCACTTGAAGTTTCTGTGTTTGCCCTGTACTCTTAAGATGTCGCAAGTCCTGCTTTGGTGTTCCTCCCTGTTTAGAAGAACCTCTTTGGACTAGGAAAACCCTAGTATAACAGGAATGATAGCTGGTGTGAGTGTGGGTATGATTGCTGGTGTGGGTGTGAGTATGGGTGATGGTGTGGGTGTGGGTATGATTGCCAGTGTGGGTGTGGGTATGACTGATGGTGTGGGCGTGGATATGACTGATGGTGTGGGTGTGGGTATTAACATGTACCCCTACGACGACACCCCCACCCATCAAGACGGGGAGTTACCAACCACCCTACCTGGGGACACCGGGCAGGTGACTCAGCCTTCCGGGCCACAACGGCCCACCTCACCTTCTCCTATATGCCCCTCTTTCCTGCAACCAGACAAGCCCTGAGTTAGCAATCCGAGGACATTACTCTTCGGCCAGGACAACCATCACCAGACTTGGGGTGGGAATTGCTCTAGAGCAGTCCCACGCAGCCGCCCAGTGACATCTGCCGGATTTACCGGAGAGGGAGTGACTGCCAGTTCTTCCTCCTCAGGAGCGGAGGCACGGTTACGTCCGTCGGACTGGCCAGTGTGAGAGCATCTGTTGGATCTCTCTTGCCCATCCTAAGACCGAGAGCAGGGCCTTGGCAGCGTCCGCTGGACCTGCCGTAGTGGAGTCACCCGCCGGGTACTCCGCGGCTGCACCAAGCCCCCAACAGGAGCGCAGTAGTGTCCGATGGACCTACCCAGTTGAGAGTGTCCGCCGGATCTCTCCCTCCTGCCGCCTCCGGGACGAGACGCACCCAGGCAACGTCCGCCGGACTTGTCAGGCCCAAGGAGCATCCGTCGGATCTCCTCCTCCATCCCTGGTGTGGAGTTGTGGCGGTGCCTGGCGGGCCTGCCAAGCCGAGGGAAGAACCGTTGGTTCCCCCTCCTCCACAAAGCCTGAGGCTTCCGTAAAGGAGCAAGTCTCTGGCTCGGCCCAACCCTCCTGTGGCTGAGTGAGACACCCTTCTGCCTCCCCCCACTCCCCCTGGGGTGGATGGAGATCTCTCCCCTACAGGTACGTCGTGGCAGAGTGTGTGGAGCGGGCCTGTTGTGGAGATCCAGTCAGTCCAGCCATCCCCGCCCCGGCCACAGACGCTGTTGGACTCAGGGGCATCGCGGCCGCAGGCGGCCTCCTCTCCTAGACGAGACCGCAGCCCCCAGTCACCGAGGGACGTGCCACCCTCCCCAGGCCCCCCTGGGTCCCAAGGCACCCTCTGCACCCTGACGGCATCCCGAGCCATACGAAGGGCCACCCGCCTCCTGGCCTTGTTCGGCCCCAGCCCAGAGGACCCGACTACTCCCGAGGCCCCCTCCCACAAGGCCCGAGGTGAGCCTCCCACTAAGCTCACCGGATGCCCCCAACATGAGGAGGCTTCACTGTCTCCAGCTGGCCTCCCCCCTACACCGGGCCGTCACCTGAACCTCCCGAGAGCATGAGTTTCACCTTTCCTCAGACGCCCCACTTGAACTCCACTAACTGATGTCCTCTCTCATCATAGTACTCCCCTATGGATCCGATCCCTTGTGAAGTTCCTCCTCCCCAGTGTGACCCCTATATACCCCCCCTCTCTGTGAGTGACATCTACCCCTATTGCCCACATGCCCCCAGTTTGCGAGTGTAACAAACAGTGACTCCTCCAGTGGCTCTCAGTGAACTCTCGTCAGTGTAAAGGTTCAGTGCTCCCATAGTGATACGAGGGGAATATACTAAGGTCGATTATTTGGCCGGAAAGAGACCAAAACTGTACACGCAGCCCCAATCAGAACACTTAGTGGGACACAGACTTATAATTTCCAGTGTGCCACTCTGCTATATTGTGTGTTGCCTTAATTGTATTGTAAGGGATTCTGTAAGTGCCACATGAAATATTCTGTACTGTATTGTATTGTGTCAGTCAATCTGGTTAATATACAGTAAACCCTTGATAAGCCGAACTTTTAGAAGCCGGAATCTTCAGTTAGCTGAACTCAGGCCGAGACCACGTATGAAGTAGGCCGCAATGCGAAAGTAGGGGGAGAAATGGTGCCAAGCAGACTCGTGGCGCCAGTCTGCTGCTTGCTTTTGGAGACGGTAGTTGCGCCATTCTTACTGTCATTTAGTGCTGAACAGTGCTCTCCTTTTGCCTTCTGCCTTGCCATGGAACTTTCATAGCTTAAAAGAAGTGATACTGGCACCTCTAGTCGTAAAGGAATGAAGCTAAAAAAAAAAAATATGTGCGCGTGTGACAGTGTAGTGATCATGATCAAAGTTCAGTACTATTATTACTGAAAGTGTTACATTGCAGTCTGTTACAGTGATTACATTTAAGTTTAGTTCTTAATATAGAGTGAAATAAATACTGTACTGGGTACTGTTTAGAATTTACGTTAAAATATGAACTAACCCACCTTCACCAACTCTGTCTCCAAAACAAAACAAACTGCCGAACTTCGAAGAATCTACTGCTTCTAACGAAAGGTGTTACACTGCAGTCTGTTACAGTGATTACATATAAGTTTAGTTCTTAATATAGAGTGAAATTAATACTGGGTACTGTTTAGAATTTACGTTACAGTATGAACTCAACCACCTCTGTCTCCAAAACAAAACAAACTGCCGAAGAATCTACTGCTTCTAACGAAAGGTGTTACACTGCAGTCTATTATAGTGATTACATTTAAGTTTAGTTCTTAATATAGAGTGAAATAAATACTGGGTACTTTTTAGAATTTACGTTCAAGTGTGAACTCCACCACCTCCGTTTCCAAAACAAAACAAACTGCCGACGATCTTCTGCCTCTGACGAAAGGCAAATTATGTTCACTGAATTCTTTCTTTTTTGTCTTTCTTTATTAATTTACAGACTGTATATGCTCCTTTACTTTAGTGTTAAGAAGACAGGTAATAAGTATTGTTATTGCAATTTGGGGGGGTGAAAATCCATCTCCAACACATGTTACCGACAGTCGGTACTGCTTCTGTGAATGATTTCCTACCAATTAACCACTTCAGTACTGTGATGTCTATTTCTACTTTATTTATGCTTCCTCCAGCCAATTTTATGGCACTCAGGACAGGACTCACATACTGAAGGGGCTAACGAAGGCTGTACCAACCCCGTGCACTTCCACAGATCCAACCTACACTGACTAAAATTGTCTGGTGGCAGCAAGAACAAAATGAAAATACACCCAGCACTGAAGGGGTTAAATGTATATTAAATGCACTATATTGT
>JAGKTI010010514.1:0-25642 GCA_018397915.1 Birgus latro
GGCTGGGAGGTAAAGAAACGAAGCGCGCTTATGAGTGATGGCGTCACTCCCCTTTCCCGCCGTCAGCTGATAAGTCTGTCAGCGCAACTGATGTGTGGTGCTTCCATTTAACATTCAAATACTTCTCACTATTTCCCAGCTTCTTCCCCAACCATTCCCAGCCTCTTCCCCAACCATTCCCAGATTCTTCCCCAATCATTCCCAGCCTCCTCCCCAGTCATTGCTAGCTTCTTTCCCAAACATTCACAGCTTCTTCCCCAACCATTCCCAGCTTCTTTCCCAAACATTCACAGCTTCTTCCCCAGCCACTGCCAGCTTCTTCCCCAATCGTTCCCAGGTGATCAGTGTTTGTGGCGATAAGACGCCTCCGGAAGGCGGCGCTTGAATTATGTGCACTTGTATCTATATTGCATGTGTATGTTTATGGCTATGTACTGTACAAGCGCATAGCAACTAAATAAGACCAGTAAGCACTTCCTCCTGCCGAGGACACAGGAGTGCGCCGGTACGTCGAAACCGGAGGCAGTTAAATGACACACGCATACACTCAACGCTTATTCGCTCAGAATTATTGATACATGAATGCGTAATGTGCACATGTATGTGTGGACGCGTGTATGCATTATGTACTGCATGTATGTGTAAGCGTGCAGGAATCTAAAACTCACACATATTCCTTTACACGTATCATAATCTGTTGCAAGTCCCAGAAAACATGAAAACATGAACTGAAAATATAAACAATCAAATAGCTGCTACCTTCGCGTCCGCAACACTAACCTCATGATGCGAGATGATCGAGTCCATTAAACGCCCTCAGGTATTTTCGTCGCAAGTTCCTCGGTATTTCACACGTCTCGTACATCCATAACACACCTGTAGTTCTTCTGGCCACGTTAACTATCCAATCACCACTTTATGAGTCCGAAATGAGTGAAACTTAAGTAGAAACAAGCGCACCGGTCTCACCTCCTTGAACGACGCTGCTCCACTGAGATTTTAAAACAAAGAGGATTCGAAGTAGGATCGTGAATTCGGCGACGGAGGGGTTCAGACAATCCATTTTAGCACCTTCACTGAGATTATTTCTGTCTATAATGTGTCCTTTCTGTCCCTACATGATATTTTAAACTGAAGTGATGAGATAAAGCCTTCACCAACCCCTGAAAAATGACACGTTTCTTAGATTGAATACTATCTGGATGGTGAATTCGGCAACAAGGAGTTCGAACAGACGATTAAATCCTTCACATCGATGTCTTTCCTCCCAGACCTAACGCTTGCTGTCTCCAGATAAATTTAAATTCAGGAGACATACTTCGAACTGAAGATACGATAATATAGCCTTCATTAATACCTCCAGTACGAAAGATCTTTTGTATGCCATATTCAATCGGAAAAAGATCGAGAGCTTAGAGAAATCACGTGATCAATTTAAAGGCAGAAATGGTCGCAGACGCCCCATGCATTAAAACATAAAATAATAAAATTGCGTTTTTTCTTACATTATTTACAACTCAGTACCAGCTCCAACACTGAAAGCCAAGCAGAAAATTGGTAGGAGATGATACAAGGAAGGGAAAACAGCACAGGGGTCCATGGTAATGATTTATCAGTGAGGTGAGGGAAATGGTAGGCAAAATGAAGAGGAAGTAGGAATTGGTGAGATGATGAGAAAAATATGGGGATGAGGAGGTGGAGGAGTTAGAGGGAAGGTGGAGGGGTTAGGAATTGGTGAGATGAGAAAAATATGGGGATGAGGAGGTGGAGGAGTTAGAGGGAAGGTGGAGGGGTTAGTCTCTCAATCCCCTTGCTCTCCACATAGCTACCCTTCCCTCCACCATCTCACACACTCTCCTAGTCAGTCTCTTTCACTCTATATGGCCAACAGTCAAACACCCAGACACCAACATAGTTATACACAAATTTCACTCTCCTAGTCAGTCTCTAATGAGTTATCTAAAATCCACAAACTTCTCTCTACCACCTCATTCACACACTCCTGATCAGTCTCATTCTCCATCCTCTCCACCTGGGCACCCCTCCCACTCCACCTCACTCATACACTCCTAGTCTCTCTAATTCACCATCTTCACCTCAATCACCCACTCTCCTAGACAGTCTCTCCTTCTCCATCCTCTCCACATGACTACCCCTCCCATTCTCCTAGTCAGTCTCTCATTCTGAATTCTCCACCTTCTTCCACCTCACACACACACATACACTCCAGATCAGTCTCTCATTCCAAACAGCAGTAACCACCTTTTCTTTTTTTTTCAAGGAACAGAGGAAGGAAAAACAAATGAAAGAAAAAAAATCCATACACCGGATTAATGGTGTCCTCCATTCATGAAATATCTGTAACAGCTGGACTTGAATAGCTGTTGGCTGAAGTTTGGAGGGAAACAACTCTGGGGAAGCAAGTTCAAATACCAAACAACTTCTAAACTTTAATAAAAATACTGTATTAATATGTATTACATGTGATTATTGTACATTATCATTCAAAAATCCATTAACTGTAATCATCCTGTATGCTACCCTTCGTAAACATCGCAAACATTACCTTTTTAATTTCATTTATCATCAACAACACAACAGAAAAAAAATGTGCATCCACTACTTGTGTATACTGTATATATAAAAAAAAAGGCAAAGGGATTTTTCAAACTGTTCTAACTTTTACAAACACAGGATTACTTTTTTTTTTTTTAATAGAAAGTCACCATTGTAAGTTATGGTTGAAAAATATTATCAAAAAATAGTAAGAGTTTCCTTGTGTGCTCAATGTGTCTCAGATTTTCACAGCTTAACATGTTCCAAAAATATCACTATTAATCTTTCCCCATATAACTGGTACTGTAAATAAGAGAGAAAAAACATATCAGCTTTAGGGGAAGCAAGAGAAATACGTTAGGCATTTTTTTCTGTAATTTACCATCAATTTAATATTGTACCAAAAAATATGAAAAAGTGGAACTTGCCCAACAACTCTACTTGAAAAAGAATGGAACTACAACTGGAACTCACAAAAAAATGGAACTTACAACAAAGACTTACTGCAAATTCTTGTAAAGTGTTTGCAAGGTTGTATTTTCCGAGATGACACCTTTTTAATCTTACTCTTGCTACCCCAGACATACAGTACTCAGGAGACATCCTTTGTGGAATACTGGTTGGTGAAGACTTTCGGACACAGTGCCATTGGTTAAGGAAGCTCTTAGCACCTGTTCCTTTGTGACTTGGTCTACGTACAACATTTCACGGCTCTCCTGCATGTTATTCAACCTCTGTAACATCACAGACTGCATAAATAACACAGATCTTAGTACTTTCTTGTATGCTACTCATCCTCTGTAATATCAACAAATAACACAGAAGGGACTGAATAGGGAGGCTGCCAAGAGATCAAGCAGCATGGAGACCCGTCATTAGGTGACCAGAGCTGATGCATGCAAGCACGTTTGGGCCTATATAGACGGTACAATGCAACAGTACCATTAACTACCCATGTGTAGGAATAAACCGATAAGGAAGAGGTGTTAGGAAGCTTTCTTATCTAATCAGTAGTCCTTATCTAACACATACAGTTACAAATATCTCCCATAAGCTGTATGTTTTGATCTAGAGGCGGCAAGAATAAAATAAAAAATAGCTGTGACTAAAGACAAGCCGTTTACTTTATAGGTAAACTACGCTGAATCACTACTTTAGGCAAACCAGTTGCTTGAATGTAGGACCCGAAGAATGTTACATGTACAATATATATATATCTTTATGTGGGACCAAACTAACATTACTGCAGCCATGTATTTAAAATCAGAGAGAGGAGGACATAGGTAAACTCTGATTTATCTTCTTGCTTTGTTGTTGCTGTGGATGTAAACCTCAAGGAGGCGGTCTCCATCTTTTAGCTAGGTGTTCACAGACTAAGTTATTTATTTTTGCTGTTTTCAAGGTCTGGCTGTGTTTTCAGAGACCGTGTGTTATACAAAGCAGGTGTATGAGGCAAGATATTGTGGTGTGGAGGCAAATTAAATGTGCTGTTACTTTGAGGTGTGCTGTGTGAGATGAACAAGTGTGAGGTGGAGTGAGGGTAATCTTTCATCAACTCGAGCTACTCCCACACAATTTTATCTATCTTCATGGACATTTATAGGAGTGACAGCCAAAACAAACTCAAAATCCAAGGGCCTGCCTACCTCTCCACGGTCCCTAATTTTACAAACATGGCCATGAGTCTGTTCATAACCCTCTCAGCCCCGGGACACATTCTGTAGTTTATCCTTGTTACCTCCAGTGTTTTATTCAATACGGGAAAGGTTTTTGTTGGTAAAGAGGTTAATAAAGTTGCTCCCTCTCATCCCTCTAGTTGGAAAAGTCTCCCCCAAGCTGAATAAAATCATATGGAGGAAACGAGACTATAAAAACCGGCCCCAGGACTAAATGGGCCACTATTGGTGCTATTATACATCCGTCTGTCCATCTAGAAACAACTGAAGCAAAATACTGCACTGTGGCTGCAATTCCTGTACCAGAGGAGTAATATACAGTATATGTACTGGACAGGCACTTCCCATCTGCCCCTTCTGCTATTATAATGCCTATTGTTATTATATTCAGCATCTATTATTATAATCTCACAATACACCCTCCTTACTTCCTTTACCACAACTCCTTCACAGCTCAATGGTATAAGAAATCTCCATTATTTCCTAGAGAATAACAGAGCATTATATGCTTCAGGTTATTTTTCTCAGCTCAGGAGAGAGAGATCTTGGTATATCGGTTAGAAGTCAGCAACATTTTAGTACAACAATGTAAAGGTATATTCTGCCCTTAAGTATAACAGCATATTATTTTAATCATTCTATAAAATAAATAAATAAAGTAAATAACAGCATATGTTTTTGTGTCATTCTGGCTAACACAAAATATTTGTTTCAAGATGGATTTCTTGTGAGGAAGGCGATCAGAAAGTCCTCATTAACCTTCTTGTAGCTCACATTACCATAATTCTTTACTTTATTCCTCTCCTCCTCCTGCTCCTCCTCCTCCTCACCATCCAAGTCTCTTTCCCAGCTAGAGATCCTGTAATTTTTAAAAAATCATTTTTGTCTTTCGCTTTCTCAGCAAAGGGGCCAGGGTGACGTACTTCATTCATCCTGTAATAAAAACTCCTCTTAGTATCTCTCTCTCTCTCTCTCTCTCTCAGCCGAGGGGCCAAATGGGAAATGTCTATCCACACACACACACACAAACAGTATATACATAAACACAAGGCTCCCACAGCTCCCTCCCTTGTGTAACAACAGCACAAAAACGAGGCAAAACACAAAGCCGAGGAAATTGTAGTGTCGCGTTGGTGTGTTTCCAAATAGACAGATGAGCAAATGTTCCCTACCTTGTTGTGGCTTTATTACAACTCTTTACTAATCTTTACCACCAGGATGTGCTTATTTCATCCTTGCCAACATCAGGGTCTGTGTCTGGCTTTGGAGAGATGTCTTCTGAATGAGGCAAAAAAATTATCTTGATAATTATTATTAAAGTCATTTTCATTATTATTAAAGTATCATTATTATTATTACTGTTACTATTAATCATTGCCATAACCTTCTGCTACTGAATAGGGTACAATGCTGAGCAAGAAATATACTACATTCATCATCATTATCATCATCATCATAACTTTTTTTAGTTTAAGATGGAACTGGCCTCAAAATATTTCATACATCTCGTGGTAACAAGAATAAAATAAACCAGACACCGTGACAGTGAAGAAACCAGAATTACAAGCATTATCTGTAGACACCCATCAGGTCTGCTCAATACCATAAAAATCTCTCATTATATGGTATTTATTCTTGTTTGGAAAAGGTCCTATGTTCTAAAAATCCAAAAAAATAAGCCTCCATTACCTTTTTCACTGCTACTGCACCTTTTGATATTATATTCCATTTTTTTTTCCTCACGTGTCCTACACTCTAAGCAATTTCATTTTATTTGAAAAACAACCTATCTTGACTTCTTCCTGAGACTTCACATCTGATATCCACAAACAACTTTACTCAGGTCAATGAACATCCCTCACACTGAAGGGCATAAACACTTACTCAAACAGGTGTTAATGAGTGTCCAACAGGTAATGAGTTCACCTGGTATTAGCGCTAAAGCAATCACTAGTCAAGCATGGTAAAGATGGCAGTTGTGTTGTATAGTACACCAAGCTCTCTCTCTCTCTAATTTACCTCCTATCTCTTTTTCCCTCCTCCTCCTCCTCCTCTCTCTCTCCCTCTTCCTTCCCTCGCTCGCTCTCTTTCCCACTCATCTATAATACTACAATAACAATATAATACCGGCAATTGGAACTATAAACTCTCAAAATGTCTTTCGTCCACTCCCAAATGAAACAGGCGGCACTTTTTCCAGCATATTTTTTTCTCCTTCATTTTCTTCATGCAAATATACAAACAATGAAGCCAGGGATCTAAGTCTTCCATCCACTCCTAAAAAGAGATGGATTTTTTTTTTCTAATATACGTTTTTTCCTTCATGCAGATATACAAAGGGTGACCCAAAATTCTGAAAATACACTTGTTCTCATCTGATGCTTAATAAAATGTCTGTTTCTTTTGCTAATGTCTTCAGTAAGGCGACACATTTTCCCATTTCACTTCTTTCTTCCCCCAGATGATCATATTTAACACAGGAAAGATGTTTTGTAATGAGATGATGGTGTTGGCAACTTTTAATATGATTGATTATCTTCAACTAACAAACCCCCCCAAAAAAAGGAAGGGTTTTCAGAAGCTACACCCAACTCCTCTGGTTCCAGACCTCACTCTTATGCTGAATCAAATCCTCTGGAGGCAAAGAAGAATCAACAGGGAAAGATGTCGCCATAACAAAGAGGCTGAGATGTACTAAGATGGCAGACTTCCGGTTCAGATGCGTTAAATGCAAATATTGTACAGTAAACATGTGAGCTGTTTAAGCCTAAGGAAAGATGACAACCTTGTATTTCAATCTTGCTCCACCAGGCAGTATTGCTCAGCTTATGAGATTAGCCTTGCTACAAGAGTTCTTTTCCTATAACTTGGCCCAGATTTTCATCCTTTTGCAACTCATTCCACATATCTCTGTGGCAGAAAAAGACAATGCTACAGCTCTAGGTCCTTCTCATAGCAGTTCTTTGTGACTAGTACCAGAATCTAGTGTTAGGCTATGGTTACAACTCTGCTTCTGAGATGGAAAGATGTCAGTTTCAGGCCAAGTTACAGAAAAAAATGGTATATAAGGTGTTCTCCCTGCACCACGCCATGTGGAAGGGCTCTGTTCCGACCCTGTTGAGGTACTGTCCACCACACGCCGACTACTGCTTGCTTGTGGTCAATCGGTTTGCTTGGTCTGGTAGACCAGGGTAGAGTAGCAACAATAACTATAAAATTTCCTTATTCATCAAAGGATAAGCCCTTCACAGCTTTAAATAGTCTCCATCCCCTCTGAAGAAAGGCCTATGCTAAACAAGGTCATCTTGTGTTAGCTAGGAAGCATTATGAACTCCACCATTAAACTGTCTCTCTCCTAAGCTGAATAAACCACCTGGCAGCAGCAAGAACACTCAAAATGGCCATACCCAGTGGCCGTCATAACAAGAAATGCCGAGACCCAACCCAACAGAGGTGACTGAGTGATGTGAGGAGATCGGCGATGATATGAGCGTCACCTCAAATGTGTCCCAGAAGAGATGGCAGGTTCTATGATGCAGGGGGTGATATTTCTTGAGATGTACACTCACAGGCAATAATTTCTGCCCATCGTTACTCATGCAGTTTTTAAAAAAAGAAAACCTTCAACTACTGGTAACAGGTCTTGACTAAACGAGGTGGTTCAGAGCATTTTTAGACTAAACAAGGAATGATTTGCAAATTTACTCGTGGAATTACAAGCTTCAGAATAAAAAACTCTTGGTCTTTGCTCAGCGTCAAGTCTTAGCATCTGACATCCATCCACCCAGGTGAAGGGATGGTAGGTAGACACAAACTATTGCCGATGAGTGTTCAGTGTGCACTTTGTTGATATCCCCACCTATTGTACTGCCATCAAAGTTTTTATCTATGTACAAGACTCTTGGCTAACTGAGCTGCGGCCCCTTTACTGCGATACAGTATTTCTATCTTTTTATCTATTTCTGTCTCTATATCTATTCTGCCTTTGATGATTTAACTCAGCTTTCTTGAGATCTCTTGTGGTGGTGTCTTTCTCTGTCTACCTCTGTCTATCACTACATCTTCATTCCCCTTGACCCACTTAGTGTCTACCACAAAATCTTTATCCTTCTCAGGGTGACTTCTCGTAGTAAAGGGGCTTAACAATGTCTACAAGGCTTACTTTATGTTTGACTTGAGAGACGGTACATAGGCAAGCAAGGTGCAAAAAACACACACAGATCAACTAACAGGGTCACAAGTACGGCATGGCTAGGAGTCACTATGCCACTACCAAGTCGGCCGCTATTACTTAAAATACCCGAGACAAATGCTACATCCCTGGGACAGTGTGGTGGAGAGGCGGCCATATTGGAACTAGTGCGATGGGCGTTGATGACAGTAACAAATAAAACTATGAGCTCCTTGGCTGCATCCTGGTGAGTGGGTGTATATATATATATATATTACCATTAAGATGCTGTATCTCACAAGCATTAGCGAACTCCACAGTCATGGTCATCCCAGAGCTAAGATCATACCAATGGTTGTTTAACTCATTCTGGCCTTTGGTACCTTCTTCCCTGCATTAAAATAATAATAATAATAATAATAATAATAATAATAATAATAATAATAACAGTGGCTGCTGCAAGACAATTTTATGACAACCAGTGCCAGATTATTTATCTCAGGAGAGGCTGAAAATTAATGAATGACGTGACAGACCTTGGGGATGAAGGCCCAAATAGGAAGGCTGCCAGAGACCGAGCAGCATGGGGAGCCGCCATCAGGTGACCAAGGCCAACACATGCAAGCATGATGGAGCCTTTACGAACAATACAATACAAAGAGGCTGGAGATGTTATGAGGAGGGGACCAACCAGTGCTGAAGGTAACACAGTATACTGTAATCAGAAATCCTTGAATCAACTCTTGGACTTACAAACCCATGCCCACATAACTTTCCAGCCTGGCCATCAGTCTCACAAGTGTGTTAATTCCATCATGCATCTCTCATTGTAAGCCCGGAAACCATTTACAACACTGGGTGGTAACCATTTAACCAACTCAAACATGTTCTCTACGTGTCAGCAAGTGGGTTGGCGGAGGGTTAGTGCCCCTCCCTTTAAAATAACTTAACTCAAAGACAAACGGTCACCCCTTATGGGTGGGTCTATGGCATCTGGCTATAGATAGATAGATAACCTCTCACTGTTTGTGTGTCTGGGATGACCACACTTGCTGGAGGGTGAAGGCCTCACTGTGTTTTTACAACAAGATGGTCTGATTCCACTGTGATATCTGAGCCAACAATGTGATGCTGTTTACATGTCATTTTATACAGTTTTGATGATTGCATGAAACTGTTTTGCATACGGACAGTCCTCACTGTAAGTCAGGGATGCGGTGGTGTAGCTACACTTATATAATCAGAGTGGCTACAGGGAAGGTCAGGCATATATCAGGTGGGGCCAGTACCCCCCCCCCCCCCAGCTGCCCCTCTAGCTATGCCACTGCAGGGATCTGTTGCAAAATATCACACATTAAATCATCATCATCACTATCATCAATCTGACCTGTTTCCCACCTCATGATGGGATCAAAAGAAAAAAATAAAACTTACAAGGAGGACTTTCCGCATATATATATCTACAACTTCAACCCTCTTCAGCTCGACATAGTTTATTTTTTCATTCATTCTTGTTCCAACTAGATAATTTTATTCGTTTTAGGAAAGGTTTCTCACACTGATGGGGTTTCCTTATACACCTAACCCCTTTAGTACCAGAAGTCTCCCCTAAGCAAATAAAATCAACTGGAGACGGCAAGAAGAAATTTGAAAATGCATTGTCAGGCTGAAAGGGATTATTTTTATTACCATTACAAATTTACAAGTTTATTATTCAAGCCATGACCATTATTATCTACTAGTGTAAAATTGCATCTATCACTAAACCCCTCCAAGATGCCCCATTCAACAGTCATTCATTGTTTTTCATGGTTTTCAGCCTTCCTATTTTCGTTTTTCACATTTTTTTTCATTTACACATAATCTGACATGAAATACACAAGTTCTAGGCATATTCTGAGATGAAGGTCCATTTGCAGTGTCCCTAAAAATCACTGGACATTAAAATCATCTTGTTTATGGTGTTATTTGGGATCGTTCAACAGAATTCATCATTTCACCCAAAAATACCTTAAAATGATATAATTTCTGGTGATGCTTGGGCCACTATAATGGTCTTTTTAGAGTAACTGCAAAATTACGGGTCTGGGGGCCCTGTGTGGTGGGTTTTTATCATCATCATCCTCATTATCACCATCATCATCCAATCTCACTTTCCCCCATATAAGCAAAAACTTTTATTTGCAGATTTTCATTATTCTCAATATATTTCTTCCCTAAAAGCCTTGGAAAGATGCTGGAGATGGCTGTCTTCATGTGGTGGCACTGATATAACCGAGTGGGTGTAGTGCCTGGCTATACAAGCGTCCCTCAACTCCCTCCCTATCCCCCCAGAAGGAGGAGGGTGGACTGCAGGGGAAAAACAAGGGATGACTGTCTTAATTCCCACCACCATATGCCTTTACCCAGCTCCAGTTCAAAACAATTCCACCTTGGGCTGAATAGAGACATATGGAGATGGCAAAATGGAATGAATAGGGTGTCTGTGGGCTAAAAGGGTCTGTTTAACTATCTATATGTGCTAACGGGGTAGTTATGGGGGCTCATTAGGGTGAGATGGGTGGTTAGATAGAGCTTTGATTTGGTTAGGCTAGTTAGGTTTGGTATACAAGGTGACATTCTTCTTTAATTCATTCTCACTCCACCTGATCATTCTACCCAGCTTAGGAAAAGAATCTAGTACTGAAGGGGTTAAGTTTGTCTCTATCTAACCCTTCTAAGTCTAAAAAGTCTCTACTAAGCTGAATAAAATTACTAGAAGATAGAAGGAATGAAATGTAAACGATGATGCCAACCTGACGTGGATGAAGCGCGGTTACGAAGAAATATCAGCGCAAGTAGCAAGCAATTACGTGAAAATGGATTAAGACAAGCTTTGGGTGACTTAGAACTAGTTAGAAGTTAGAAGTGAGTCTCTAACTAGCGGCAGTCTGTGTGGAAGAGAAAGAGTTTAGTGAGTGTGCGAATGAGTGAAGGTTTGGAAAGGTTAGAACAGACTGAGGGAAATCAGGTGGAAATAGGGTGGTTATGTGGGTGTTCAGAAGTTAGGGAGAGTCTGTTGGTCTATTTGGAAGTTAGGACAGCTTATTAGTATATTCAGAAGTGAGGGCAGCTGACTGGTTTATTTTGACGTTAGGGGCAGTTATGTGTGTGTTTAGAACAAGTTAAGGACAGTTAAAAGGAAAGAATTGTACAGGTAAGGGAGTTATGTGGGTATTTAGAACAAGTCAGATTAGCTATGGATGTATCTAGAACAAGTTAGTGTATCTAGAACAAGTTAGGGGCATCTAGAACAAGTCGGGGGCAAGTTAGAAGGGCTGGTGATTCTAATTTGCTGCCGTCTGCGACGAGAAGGAGAACCGTCTGAGGTTGGGTGTGTCATACTCCTCCATGCTCATGGTGCGCTGGCGGCGTGGTCTAGATTCGTCATCGGTGGAGGAACCACTGAATGTGCGCTGACGATCCACGCCACTCAGGGGAAGCGACGTCAGCACACCCAGGCCCTTGCAGAACAGTTGAAGGGACTGGGCAAACTTCTCGGGCTGTTGGAAGAAAACGTGGACTTACACTTTGACATTCAGAACTATACTACATAAATATAATACTAAAAAATATATCACTAAACTACATACACATACTGTCTTTAGAAAGGCAGTGTTCCACACTTGCCTGGGTTAACTTTGTGTTCACCTCCTGTCTGTTTTCAAAGCCAAAAACTCCTAAGCATTTTGACAACCCCCTCTAGGAAGGTTACCTTCTCCTCACCCACTAAGGAGGGTTAACCTCCTTTACTTCCCCAAGGAGGCTGTACATTCGTCTCGATCTGCCAGTTACTCACAAAACAAGTGAAAGCAAACAACAAAAATAATCCTTAAATCTGACAAGAAGCAGCGTGACACTCACACACTCAGCCAAGACATCACCCACATCATCAATCTTGAGCAGTGATGCCTTCTGCTTGTTACAGTTCTGATGCATGGTGTGGACAGTGTGCACGTGGGAGGCCTTGGCACCCGTCACCAACAGGGTCTCCACTTGAAGCTTGGACTCAAGCTTAGATGAGAGGTCCGACCGCCTGCGAACAACAAGCTTAGTTAAAAAGTACAAAAGTGTGTTTACTCTGACCTGAAAGGCACTGATGAGGAGCCTACATGTGGTGGCCCTGTGCACCCTGGGTGGAGCAGCTGTGGGATCCACCCAGGAGCCAAACCTCATCAAATTTCCCGACACCTCGCTGTGGGAAGGGAACTGGTCCAACCCTGGTGAGGTGCTGTCTACCACAAGAGGGGACTGGATCCCTACACATTCTATGTACCATACTGTACTTGAAGGACAGCCCCACCAGAGCAGTTGTTTACCTGTGGTCTATAGGTCTACTCAGCCAGAAAGACTGGAGTTAAACAACAATAACAACAATTCTCCCCTGATAAAGATTCCTCACCCTTTTTGGCTCAGCTAATAGGCTGATTTGACTAGTAACCAGGAAGGTTCATTACTTCCTCATAACAAAGGCTCAACAGATTTCTCTCTCATCCTCCAAACCAGACTATCCAGTACTCACTTCAGGAATGCCTCAACATATTTGCGGAGGTTCTTGGGGTTGATCTTGCTCTGGAGGCGGTCCTGGTACTCCTTGATCAGCCGTTCCTTGTTTTCAGCTGAATCCAGTTGCTGTGGGAAGGCGTGGGGTCAGACCAGGCAGTGGTGAGAGGGTGGAGATATGCAAACTGACTTATGACTATTTTTTCTTTCTTTCTCTCTCTCTTTTTAATTTTGGTTTTTGTAGAAAAAAATTGAGATTTTTATTCTTTCCTTGTCTTTCCTGCACAAACATACTGTACCCAGGATTATTTTCAAGAGGAACTGTTTGTAATATATGTTAATGCAGGAAGAACGGAAGACAGGAAATTTCCATATCTTTTCTTTGTCAAAAGTACTGGGAAAAATTTTAGTCACAAGAGAAAACTGATCATAAGCTTTGTTTGCAATCTCAGCCCAAATTTTTAAGTCTTTCAATCTTTCTAGTTTAAATCAGTAAATATTATAATTTGGCTCCTATCATCAAAAACTGGTTAGGCTCATTACATGACTGTTAAACGAGGTAGTTATGGTTTTAATTTTGTGGGATACTACAGGCTTGTTCTCTGGGAAGAATTAGGTGGAAATAAAACCTTGGCAGTTTTTGCCAGTAGTTTCTCAAATTCAAATTCAATTCAAACTCTTCATCTCCAAAAATATTCTCAATTTTATACACATTTCTTGATTTTAAAAAATACAAGGGGTAATGACATATACTTTCTTAGGTACATTTCTTTTCTTTGAGTAATTATGAAATAAGCAAATATTCTTACTAAAATTAATTATACTGACTTTAAATACTGCCAAATAAAAATAAAAATACTAAAAAACATGACTATACAAGTGAGTAATAGTCCTCACGTATAAAAAAATTTTAATGTTAAGTGTTAGAAAAATTCCTAAGGTGGTAAAAATAAACCAACTTATCTGTGTTAGTTTCCTTATCACCCATGTGTTAGAAATAATTTGTGAGTAATAAGTTAGTAAATTTATAACCATTCCTGATTCCCAGAGTTATTAATGGTCCAATAATTATAAAGCAATTGTATTTAGATTTTCACAGTAACAAGCTTTATTAATCATCCTTTACTAGTCACTTCAAAAACTATAAATATTTTTTCTAACTTTATATACCAATGTGCATTTTTTTTTTTCATCTTTCTCTCCCACAAAGCTGAAAACTAAAATTCTGATGACTAAAATTTATGTGAGAATTAACGACTTCCGAATGAACATTAAAAACCTACAGCATTATTTTTTGTAATTCAAATGACCATAGCTAACGAAAGTACATTTACAATTTCTTACTGAAATTTTTAAACTGGTCATCTTTTCTTTAACTTAAGGCAAATGAGTATAATATTTAAACAAGCCTTTATATATTCTAAAAGAGCATTTAAAACCAATCCTCTTCCCTATTTTAAATTACCATCAATTCTCTAACTTTAAAATGACAATAAATCTTTAACAAGCATTAATTTTACAAATTCCATATCAGCATTTAAAAACCTACCCTCTTAATGTGAAAAAACATTACTAGGTGCAAAATCGAGCATCAATAACTTATAGATGAACATTAAAACAGCACCATAGTTGTACGAGAAGCAAATGACTCGACTGTTGGTAGGAAATTAAGAAGAGAAAAACATTGCAGTAAATGACTCACAGTTAAGCCAATAAACACCTGAACACATCATACTATAACAACTTGTAATATCAATAAACACAGAGTAACATCTATGCTTGTAATATCAGTAAACATAAACATCTCTGCTTGCAATATCACAAACACAGAAAAACATCAGTGCTTAAATCCTTATTACTAAGCTAACATCTACCTGTAAATGAAAAAACATAAAAATAATTAATGACATACCTTATGTCTTGCACAACACAAAACTATACATAAACACAGGATGTAATGCTCAAAGCACGTTTTCTATAATATATCGGGTGAGTAAAAAAAACACCGACACCCCCAAGTTACGCATGGCTTTCAGAAAAACTGGCAAAAGTCGGATTTACCTCAATAGTCACACATCTTAACTGAACGCACATGTATACAAACTCTTAAAATGAAAATATATGGTATATACTCTACCCATTATTTTGATAATACCTGTATATAAACATACAGAGAACACTAAGAATAATATAAAGAAATTATAAACACATAACAAAATAATAATAAACATTTCATAAACAATGAAATAACAATAATAGAGATACTGAGAACACTCCAACCTTTTCTGCAAGACTGATTTCCAAGAGCCAAAATTTGCGTAACTCACGGGGCATCCGTACATAAAAATCACCGTAACCAAAAGCCAAACTTAAGATCACCATGCATCCACAAGGGTCTAAAAACAAAGTGCCCAAAATTCGAAATAAAAAACAAAAAATTGAGTAACAAGGAACACCACTGGGCTTGAAAATGATGCTGTTTGGCTGAGAAAGGCTTCCAATGCTGAAAAAAATTATCGGACAGTAGCAAGAGTGACGTAAATGAGACGGTATCATAGTAGATGGGATCATAATGTGTTTATTCTAACCTGACAGAAGGGTGGGAACATTAAAAGTTGATTGGCAAGTAACCAAGGAGAATCTAAAGCTGAAAAGATTATAATGTGTTTATTTTAACCTTATAAAGATCCCTAACCACTTCTGGCTCAGTTAATGGCTATGGATAGTCAGATTGGAGGTTGATTTGACTAGTGACCAAGGAGACTCATTTCCGCCTCCATAATCTAAAGCTGAAAGGATAATAATGTGTTTACTCTAACATGACAAAGATCCCAAATCCCTTTCAGCTCAGCTGATGGCCAGTAGTCAGAATGGGGGTTGAACTGACTAGTAACCGAGGAGACTCAGTCGTACTTCATAACTAAGGCTAATCAAATTTCAACCCCTTCACTAAAACTGTTCTCTCCTAATTCAAATGAAACTGTGTGATGGAGCAGGAACTATGATCATCATCAAACAAAAATAATATTAATAATAATAATAGCAAAAACCACAGCCAAATGCTTCATCACCTTCAAGGCAATGGCTCCTGGTTTAAAATGCCTGTCAACACAAAATCTCTCACTGCTCAGAAAAAAATAATAATACTAATAATGTCAACGATAATTAAAAAACACATTAGTACAATCCACTAACAGCCAATCTGGGTTCAAAAAAAAGCCAATTGATAAAAAAAAAAAAAAAATGGAATTTTCAAGCCAATCCAAGCACACAGACTGGTAGACAAAAAAATACAAAACGAATCAATAAAATAAAAAATTATTGTGCATTTATCAGATACCAAAAAAAATATGTTATTATAATTGTATGGCTGTATTTATTGTCAGTTTAGTAAGATATTTCACAACTCTTCCTCTGTGCTGTATTTTGCTTATTTCACCTTAATACTCTATTGTTACTGCATATAACGTTAATATCTATCTATTGCCAGACACCTTAATCCTGTAAGGGGTGGACACAAATTGACTCCATGTCACCCTGTCCCCTGCCATTTCACTGCCCTCCCCACAGCTCACACCCCCCTCCCTCATCTCTCTACTCCCTTCCATCTCATCCTCAGCCTCCTCCTCCCTCTTCCCTCCCCCCTCTACCTCAAGCAAGAGAGTATTAATATTCCCAATTATTTAATATCATGCTGGTGTTGCTAAAAGAATAGATAAATAAATACATAAACAGTAAAGACAAATGTACTAGTATTCTCTTTTTAACTCATTAACATTAATCTGAGGTTAATATCAACTTTATAAATAGCACAATTGAAGGCTCAATAAATCTATCATGCAAAAATAATAAAGAAAATAAAACTATCTGTCACAGGAAATTAACAAAGAAAACAAAAATATCTATCATAGGTAATTAATAAAGAAAATTAAGCCATCTTAGGTAATATATGGAGAGCTGTTGTCAAAAATAAGGTCAAGAGGGAAAAGCCTGAAATCCTCCTAAAACTGACATAAATACAGACCAATAAAAAGACAGGCAGTGTGAGGCGTAATAAAGTGTTGTTAATAAAGATGGGTTTAGGTATTATTATAAGGGTGGATGAGTAAGGCATTAATAAAGACAAATAAGTAGTAGTACAGTTCAATAAAGCCATTAGTGATGGAAGTAAGGTTCAATAAGGCATTAATAAAGACAAATAAGCATAAATAAGGATTTTATAAGTAGCAATGTTCAGTAAAGGTATTAACAGGGGTAGTAAGGTTAAATAAGGTTACTAATAAAGACGAAGGCACTACATAAGCCACACAGTACCTCAATCAAGCGCTGTTGACGCCCAGTACAGGATGTGTGTGTTTACAGAGACGTGACAAGTTTTTTGGGAGGGGAAAATTAAAAAAAGGTGAAAAGACAAAATTAGCATCCAAAAAAGTCAATCTCACACATTACACAACACAGGAGGAGCAAGAGTCTGCACCTGAAGGGGAATATCCAAAACCATGACCATCCTAGACTTTAAAATCATCATCAAAATTAACCATTTTTAGTAATGAACAGCCTCTTGGTTGAATAAAAGTTTTGTTGCAAGTAAAAAAAAAAAAAAGCATAGGCATAATCATCATTATCATACCAAGCCTTGCAGCTCCCCTTCATCTTCACTCAACAACACAGTATCATCTGCAAACAACAGTACAGGGAGTTTCCAAACACTGCCCTCTCTCACTACAGCCGCTCCAACATCCACTACCCGGCCTTGTATCTCTTTTATAACCCCATCCATGTACAGACTGAACAACCATGGTGACATGACACATCCTTGTTTCAATCCAACCTTCAAATGGAAAGATTCACTCAGTTTGCCATCCACACGCACTGCAGCCTTAGCACTCTCATACATACTCTTCACTGCCTTCAACAACTTCCCATCCACTCCATATATTCTTAATACTTTCCACAATCCTTGTCTATCCACCCTGTCATATGCTTTCTCCAAATCCATGAAGGCTGCATACAACTTCTTTCCCTTCTCCAGAAACTTTTCCACTAAAGATCAAAGAATAAATACCTGGTCTACACAACCTCTTCACTTCCTAAAACCTCCCTGTTCTTCTCCAATTAATTCCTCTGTTATTTCCCTAACTCTGTCAAAGATTTATGTTTTCATTCATATGAATTTTCTCACCCGCATAAAATCACCGAGCAGACAGAAGTACAAAAGGGTTACGTGACTAAGCTGAGGCTGAATTTAAATAAGGCTGAACTGAGACTGAATTACACAGGGCAGTCTAGGATGGTCACACTGAAATATAAAGAGCTACCAAGATACCTCAAAGATACATGTCACCGGGGCCGGTATTCTTGTCAGGTAAGGAGGCTCCCTAACACCTCTTCCTTAGCAATTTATTTTCCAAACTACACATTAATATCCTAATTTTTGCTTCCCTTTTAATATCAACATAGATTGCATGAATAACACAAAAAAACATAGTAATGGAGCAGAATCGGAAATAAACCAGTAAGGAGGAGATGTCGGTCAGCTTCCTAACTGCACCAGAAAACAGCCCCAAATCAAGCTCAATATTGTGTTTGTTTACGTGTATTGTACTCAATTCAAGCTCGGTACTGTGCTGTGGTAGTACAGTACATGAACTGAGATCTACGGCAGTTCTGTCCTCATTATAAGCAACACTAACTCATTTTGTCTTTTATTTTGTCTTGTTTTTTCTTTTCTCTCTTTTTTTATCACTAGGGGTTATACTGTAATGTTATAATTTCATTAATTAGGCTTCCAAAATACTTCATTTCTAGTTTTTAATTGAGAGAGTTCTGAGAGTTTGACCATCCATCCATCCATCATCGAATCCTATGTCACCCCACAGAGGAGCGTAGGAGCCCGGGGCTAGCCAAGTTGGTCCTGATATTTAAGATGAGAGTGACATGTGATTTAAAAGACTGCATTTGGCTCTCTGTTATTTTGCTTTAATTTTTTTCTTGGAAGGAACAATCCTGAGGTCATCTAGTCTTTGGTTCCTTCTTCTTAGCATTACAAATGATAATAAATAAATAAATGCAAATACATATATATATTCCATATGAGAGCTAAACGCTTGCATGGACAGAAATAAAACTTCATCACTGGATTTTGAATTATTTAACAGTATATTGTAATCTACCATACTAACTGACAGGAAAGACTGCAAAATTTTGGAATGCATCTCAACTTATAAGGAGGACAGTACCATGCTTGAGATGTGACAAAGAGGAATCTTGATACACAGAAGAGAGGGTTGGCACACAAGAGGGACCAAATATATCAGTAAATGGTCATCATGGCACAACATTAATAGAGCCACTGAAAAAAAAAAATGTTACACCAGTCAGCACATCAAGGAAGCGAGATCCTCGGAACGATGGGATGATTTTCAAATTTTTTCGGAAAACCAGTACGTCATTTAAAAATAAATAAATAAATAAATAATTCAAATTTTAAAAAAATAAACTTTTTCAAAATATCAGCCTGTAAGATGAGAATAAATATAAGAATAACGTATATCAGAATTTAATTATTATAATGGATTTCAAGTACCGTACTGTACTGTGTCATTCAGTATTACAATCTCAAATTCTCTGTTTCTCCAAAATACATATGGCATTAGCAGCAATCAGTTCCACCAAATATACAAAATGAAATAACTGATTTACTGTCAATGCTTGCCAATAATCATGAATGAAAAAAAAATAATAAAAAAGTTTTATGGGCAAAATAACTCCATACTGCATCTTCATTGTTTCAATCTGACTTTATATTATTTCTGCTTGTATTAATTAGTACAAGCTACAAAAACTCAATCATCCAAAAAGTAAATATGCATACACAGTGTATGTGAAGCTCTGAATATATGCAAAGCTTTATTAATGAAGCCACACACAAGCAGCTGCAGCACTGATAGAGTAATGCTCTAATCTCGTACGGCATCATTCGCCATAAAGCAGCTCAAATATGTCGCCATGACGAAGAAGATATTATTCAAAGCAATGGAAATACTGTTAATTGTTTGATACAACAGTTTCAATGCAATGCAAATACTGTACATATTTGATTGTGAAGTAATCTTATTTTCAAAGGTACAATAATTCAAACACGGAACTAAGTTTGGTTCTGAATTATTCAGCAATTTAAATCTAGTCAAGCATTTGATTCTGAATTTTGAAATCCTTGAAATAAACTATCTGACACTTAAAAAATCAAATTAATCCATATACACCATCCAACACTAAAATAAATTCAAATAATCCATCCGACACTAAAATAAATTCAAATAATCCATCCAACACTAAAATAAATTCAAATAATCCATCCGACACTGAAACTACAGTACATATTTTCCGAGACAGTCTGTCCGACAATGACTCTACTGTGACATATTTTCTGAGAACCAAGCATGCAAGACAGCCTGTGAAAAAGAACATTTAAGGTGAGTATCACACCGATTATTCACAACAAATACAGACTGAGAAGGACTGGACATCCCCAACAGCTGATGCAGTGTACCTGAGAGAGCATCTGAAAAAAAAGGGAGAGAGACGGCATCACCACCACAAACATCATCAAAAACTCACACGCACATAGGTCTGTATTCTCCGTGGTTAAGGAAGCTCCCTAACACCTCTTTCTCACTGACTTATTTTGGAAATGGCTGGCTAATATTTTCTGTTATATATGCAGAGTATGGTGCCATTAGAATGGTCTAACATTTCCTAACACCTCTTCCTCATAAATTAGTTTTGGATATGGCTGGCTAATATCATTTTCTACACTATATATGCATAGTGTGGTGATATTACAATAATTTAGACGAGGACAGCAATGTGTAATAAGCTAAACAAAATGATTAGGAAGTGGCGTGAGGGAGCTTCCTTATATGACAAAAATATGGACCACACAACATTATGGGATGCAACTTTAAAATCAACATTTATCATCATCACTGCAAAATACTATAAAAACAATCACTTATATTAAAACAAAAACTGCAGTTACATAACAAAAAAAAATCACATATTAATACACATATATTTCATCAACATAATTATCATCATCCCTAGAAGCAATATACCGTACCTAATAATCACCTCTCTTCAGTAAATATTTATCATAATTCCTAAAACATCCTTCTACCTAGCTAATGTTATATTTTCCTTATTAAGTCCTGTGCACTAAGGGATACAAGTGTTAATACAAATGATAAATAAAAGATAGCACCACCACCAGAGACATCCACAGCCACACACATACACATTATGCAACATTAGTCAACATTAATCAACATCCCTGCACCATCGCACATCTGTCTCATAAGCTAAATCAGTTAACACATTTATTCGCCCCTGAAACAACGTATAATCTAAATATCCCCCATTTTCCTCTTAATATTTGCCCATTTAATACACCAGAGGCTGTAATTTTGTCTGTTAAGGAAGCTCCCTTACACCTCTTCCATAGCAATTTATTTTTGGATATGGCAGGTTAATATCCTTTTGTACGTTATTTATGCAGAGTATGGTAATACTCGATGGATTTATGTAACACAGAAGAGGATAGTACGTTGTAATAATCAAAATAAATCACTTAGGGAAGGGTATTAGGGAGCTTCTTCAATCGACAAGAATATGGGATAAATAATATTGCCAACTTGAGAAGATTATGGCTAAGTATGGAACTCTACTGTATATGGACGGAAAAGAAAGAAAGGTAGGTAGGTAGGTAGGTAAGAAGGTAGGTAGGTAGAAAGGTAGGCAGGGAGGTAGGTAGGTAGGTAGGAAGAATGGTAGGGAGGAAGAAGAGGGAACAATGGATGAATGAATGTATGCACTGATTTATGGATGGATGGACTGATGGATGGATGGATGGATATGTGATGGGCAAACAAACAGATGGATGGACGGATAAATAGTGGATGGACTACAAGGTCTAAAATAATAAAAAAAATCCTATCCTAACCACACAGAACCTAACCTTATACTGAGAGAAAGCATACAAGCAGAAGACGTCACAGCAGCAAAGGACGACAGACCAAAAAATCCCATCCACCGACAAGGACAGAGATTAGTCACCGAGAGGCACTGAAAAACGTGGTAGCGGGAACATGAAAACTTACGTGTCCAAATTTGTGGAAGATGAGGTACTGCTCGGCTGTTGGGTGCATCCCCACGCTGTTCAGTTTCCAGGAGATAATCTAGACCAAGAAGAAGTGTTAAGATGATGGCTTCAACCTAACACTCTACATCCACACATAATTTTCATATTTACATTTCGAAATCCCATTTTTTCTCTCTCTGTCTGATTCTCTCTCTCTCTGATTTTCATCTTTTCTGCAGCTTATCTCATTTAGCTCAGTGGCAGAAAAACATAATACTACAGCTCTACATCCATTTCCTAGCACACCTTCATGACTAGCATCCTGTTCTAGTGTTAATCTCTTGCTAAAACTCAGCACTCAAGATGGAGAGATGGCAATTCTAGGCCAAGTTAAGAGTATGAGTACAGAATGAGTGTAGTCCTTTCTGAGTCCAAACAGACCTCGTACATGCAAAAGATGGCATCCAATGCCTCTCCAATGATAATGCCCGCCAATCATCAAGAATACATGCTAGGGGTGTGTCATTCAAGACTGGTTTGGTGGTATGATTGAGGTGGTGTGGTGTGGTGGTATGACTGATGTGGTGTGGTGTGGTGGTATGATTGAGGGTGTTTAATGACATGTCAGTGAATCCTGTGAACATTACTCTCATTAAATTCAAATCTCCCAGCTTAAGATAGATTTTTTTTGTCATTTTGGCCAGCAGCCCACTTCTCCACCACTCTGACCACCACCTCCACCACGGAGACTGGGTGAAGTAGGCGCCAGAAACTTAGCGAAAAGAAAAATGAATGAACTTTCAAAGAGCATGTTCTCAAAAATGGCCCACACAATAATTTACACACCACCCAAAGCCTTCAAATCCTGGCTATACACAAGCAGTTTTACAGGAGGTGTTTCATCCCTCCATGCTGCTTGATCTCTGGCAGCCTCCCTATTCAGTACCTTACTGCTGAGGTCACTATATACCATAACCTCGTCCCAGGTCTTTTTCGGTCTGCCTCTTGCAACCCTAACCCGACATTCACACTTCTCACTTACTGTCTGCACATGTTAACTTTTGGTGGTGGAGAGGGATGCCTTCATGTGGTGGCACTGATATAACCAGGAATATATACTGCCTGGTTATATAATCATCCTCATCTAGGGCCATTTTCACCTTGCCCTTGCTTCTCTAACTTCCCTCAAACCAAATCAAACCTTGTCTCTGTAAGCAAAATGCCTACTTCCTTTACTTTAACTTCTTCCTACCTCCTTTTCCTTCCTTTTTTCTTTTCAAAGCCTAATTCTAATATCCTACCTCTCTCTAACTTATCCAAACTTATTCTATCTTATCTCAAACCACCCCAACCTAATTCTAACATGTCCTAATTCTCTCTATCTCACCCAAACTTCCTCCATCCTATCTCTAACCACCCCAACCTGATTCTAACGTGTCCCATCTCTCTCAGCCTTACCCAAGCGTCCTCTATCTTTACTCTAACCACCTCAACCAAATGCTAACATGTCCTACCTCTCTCTAACTTACCTAACCTTCCTCTATCCCATCTCTAACCACCCCCACCTTCTCCAAACTATCCGTACCTTATCCTTGAAGTGCTCCATGACTCCTGCAGTTGTGGATGTGCAATGGATGAGGATGAGGCCCATGCAACGGTCTGGATAAGCCATACCGAAGCGCGCCAGGATGTTAGCACCGGCACCCTCACCCAGGCCAATCACCAGCTTCACCTTCAGCTTGTCAACAACAGCGATCAAGTCCTCGGCAATCATCTGCATCGTCGGGAAGGCATAACTGAAAGTGATGGGAGTAGAAATTAAACGGGATAATAGTGGGTGGAAAAATCTCTCTCTCTCTCTCCTCTCTCTCTCCCCAGCTGTTCAAATGTCCATTCCACTGCAATATATTACATTTATGATAATGTATTCAGTGATTCAATACAGATGGTTCACTGTATATATCATGAACAAATACCGTAATAATAATTACAGTAATGGTAATAATAACAATAATAATAATAACTGTAATAATAATAATAATGATAATAATAATACTGATAATATATTGATAATAATACAAATAATAATAATCATCAACATCACTTTCACCACCACCACCCCACCACCACCACCACCACCACCAATCCACCATCACGATCATCGGAAACGCAAACTTAGGGGAACCGATGCAAACTTAAGTAATAGTCAGAGTGGAGAAAGTTTGGAAAGGTTAATTAGGGAGAGATGGAGGGGAAATCGAGAGAAAGAGAGTGAAAGAGAGAGAGTGAGAGAGAGAGAGAGAGGATGGGTGTCAACTCAATTACCTAAGTTTGCCCCCTCGAGGTCTCTCTCTCTCTCTCTCAACATATCAATCAATTTAAGACTTTTTCCAAATTCTTGTACAGAATCTCTCTCTCTCTCTCTCTAACTACAGAATATCTATTCAACCATCTTCCATCACCTATTTATGTCTTACTTCCTTTATCCTCCCTTCCTTCTTTCCCCTTCCATCCTTCTTCCTCCATCCTACCTTAATTCCAACTTTTCTTCCTTTCTTCCTTCCTCTCTCACTATCAACTCTCTCTCTCTCTCTCTCTCTCTCTCAATAGGTCAATCAATTCAAGACTCACTTTTTCCAGATTCTTGTATAGACTCTCTCTCTAACTACATATCTATTCAGCCATCTTCTATCACCCATCATTTGTCTTTCTTCCTTCCTCTCTCACTATCATCTGTCTTTCTTTGCTTCCTTTCTCTCTCTCTATCTCACGTCACGGAGAGAGAAGGGATCATATATTCTCTCTCCATCCCATTAACGTTTTTACGAGAGAAAGAGAGAATTAGAGGGTTAGAAAATGCTAGAAGAATAGTGACAGTTCAGACAGACAGAGGAAAGGAGACAGACTTCACACAGATAGATAGACAGGTAGATAAACAGATAAACAGACAGATGGACAGACAGGCAGACAGACAGATGGATAGACAGACAGAAAGCAAGATAGATAGATGGTGTTGATCAATTGCAAAGGATGGAGGGAAGGAAGGATGGAGGGAAGGAAGGAAGGAAGGGGGAAAAGAGAAAGAAAAATTAGATAGCTTATAGGAAGGACGAGTTGTATGAAGATTCATGAGAGAGAGAGAGAGAGAGAGAGAGAGAGAGAGAGAGAGAGAGAGAGAGAGAGAGCGAGAGAGAGAGTGATCTCTCTCTCTCTCTCTCTCTCTCTCTCTCTCTCAAACATCTCCATAGGGCTCTTCCTTCTCTTAAGCTATCTCACTATTCTTTCTTTTTCAATATTTATGTTTATGCCTTCTTTCTTTCTTCCTTCCTTCCTTCCCTCCCACCCTCTTTCCCCTTCCTTCCTCTCATTCTCCTCCTTCCCTCCCCTTCCTTCTTTCCTCCATTCCTTCCTTCTCCCTCCCTCCCTCCCTCCTCCTTCTCCCTCTCTCCTCCTCCTCTTTCTCCCTCTCTCCTCCCTCCTTCCCTGATGCTATCGATCTACTTTTTTTCTCTCTCTCTCTCTCTCTCTCTCTCTCTCTCTCTCTCTCTCTCTCTCTCT